>BRZM01000664.1:0-16046 GCA_033238685.1 Lates japonicus | reverse complement strand
GGATTTTGATGCTTGTTTGATTGCAGAAAGCAACTCACGTGCCTGTGGTTGCAGTAAGGGGATGCAGTGCATAAAAAATGCCTGATCTAATATAAGACCCGCTGAGTCTACATTCTAATAGTACTCATTCTAGACCTGCATCTGTATAAAAGGCTGACCAGTGAGAAAAAGAGGCGGAGATTCTGCTCTATCGCTACCGCCCATTCCACCATCTGTCCCCAGGGCCAGAGTCAGAGCGGCAGGATCAACGCAAAATCAGATGGAGAGTTGTATCCAATCGTGTCAGCTGAGAGGTCTCTCTCTACTGTAGTCTGGCAACGTCCGAATTGAGGGCACCATCTCATCAACGAGGATAAATTCAGCTGCTTCAAAATGTGTGGCGGTGGACCTCAAGGATTTAAATCATTAAATGAGGCCAGCTGCATCATGCAGTCAGAGCACGCAGGGCATCCAGCAGCCTGCACAGAGAGAAGAGTGCCATCATCTGGCCCCTGCTGATACATCCATCCCACTGCAGAGAGCCTGTGTGTGAGAGATGCAACAGCAGATCTTGTGAGGTGTTTAGTGTGGGAATAAAATAATAGTCCAGTGACACTGTTGACAAATTCTGAGACTCATCTTAAAGGCAGAATCTGTCCAAGTACTCAGACATCCACATGTATAATGGATGTACAGCATACCTGTGTTGTTGGATTGTTTGCTTGTCCATGTCAGGTAACCTGTAACACGGTAGATTGAGCGGGAAATCCTAGTGTTGAGGAGAAAAAGGCGTGATACCACAGCTCAAGGCATCTAAGGAGGAACCAAATATATTTCACTAGGAGACAGACAACAATCACACATCAACCATTCCATTCTGCAACACAGCCCAGCGCCCTGCAATCATTACACGGGCTCATGAGGAGAGCGCAACGCTTTGTATAATTGTAGGGCTGGCATATGTTTGTACTATTCTGCTCAACAGAAAGGTTGTGAGGTGATGATCTTTTGGCATGTAATTGAAAAAAGAAAATCGCTACAAGTCACTCGCCAGGTCTCCGAGAAAGGCGTTTGGGAGGAAATGAGCAAGAAGTTCTAATCAGCTTTCTCAGGTTTTTGTGCTCTGTTTGACACATTTCACAACTCCCAGGATTCAAACTTTTAACAGCTTTTATGAAATGTAAAATGATTCTGTTTCATCTTTCTAGTGCACACCACATCTTTCTTTGTCTCTCTACACACAGTTTAAAGATAAACATGTATGTTCCAATGCAGAGAACGAAAACAACAAAAAATAGCATCCTTATCTTAGGGCTTCTTAGAAATTTGCTAAACTTGATTGTCCTGCTACTAACAAGAAACAAACAAACAGGAACTATCTCTGACACATACCAGACAGCAAAACACACAGGAGCATCTCTAGTCAATCAGCAATCACGCTCATCCTGGAGCATAAAATATTACCCTATTACACGCCAAGCGGTAAGTCAGTGTAACAATTTGCATTTTAGAAGCTGCAGCAACTCCTCTGATTGTCGGATTGATCGTTGGAGCATTTGATGTTATAGGAGGAGCGTAGGCATATTGATCGAGGATAATCAGAGTCAAGCTGGTTTGGTCCTTCAATAATTCAAAGGAAGGATTTGGGTGAGATTCCCTAGATCGAGGTGATGTACATTTCATAGCCTGAGAGTTGGGGAGCGTAATGGGGCAGGAGGGAGGTGCGCATGATGCGTGTGTGTGCGCAAGAGAGGAGTGTGTAAAGGAGGGTGTGTATGAAAGTCATGGGCTCTAAATATGACACCTTAAACTAACTATAAGTATTCAACTAACGGCCTCCATCAGGTAAACAGTGAGGAGGCACTATTAATTTGTATGTTTCATTACGCATGCATGCTGTGCTTACTTGTGTTCAGGTACTTAATGCACATATTTCCTCTTTGAGGCTTTTCAACATTCCTGGAGGTAGAACAAAACAAACTGTGTTACCTCTACCCAGAGGACCCATACCGTAATCCAACCACGATTTTCCTCAACACCTTCAGCTCTGTATGTGTACTGTCAGGTTTTACTGGCCATGACACTTGAAACAGAACAAGTACATTTTACCCTTTCTTTCTGTCTTCACTGTATTCATTAAATCCGGATCACATGCCGCTTTTGAAGCAGAATTGGGGATCATTGTTGTTTTGCTAGGAACATCAGTTCACATTAGATCAGAGAGCATGTCGAGTCAAATAAACTTGTCTGAGTACTGGATGAAGTCGGTGGTTTAGAACTGTGGTGCTTTTGATTATATCATGCACTAACTCTACCTACCTTTTCACTTTGTTGATCTACACAAACAGAGGAAATTTTGCTTCTGTAAAAAAGTATCTGCTGGCTAGAAATTCACTTTCAAACAAGGCATACTATGAATTTATTCTGCAAGGAAATGTCACGGCATTTTCATACCACAAAAAGAAAGTGAAATGTTTTACTGGCTGTTCTCTGAATAATACACATCTACAAATGAGCCAGATACAGAATGCTGTAAAAAAGGTCCACAAAGAAAGAAAGGCCAGAGTTTTAAACTAGCAAAATTCATAAATAGCTACCAAAAACCTGTTCCTTATATTCATAATAATGGAGTAAAATTAGAACCATGATCAGTTGGAGTAGTCCACCTTTGCCTTTGGGACTTTGCAGAAAGTTAGCAAATTCAAAACACATTAAATTGAGAAAATACAACAAATTTTCATAATTGTTTTAGTATAAAATCTGTTTTGTTATCTTGAGTGATTGATTACTGCTTTTTATATGTATTGCTTATATTTATTTGTGTTTAATTGTTCTCATATTTGGATAATAGGAATTACATTATAACAAGTAATGGCTAATATACCAGTGTACTGCTCTATAAAATACCATCACACAATTAAATATAGTATGGTGGATGAGCATGCAGTTCATCCACTATATGCATATATATATATATATATATATATATATATATATAAACGCAGTACATTAACTAGATCAAAGTAAAATAGCAATAACACAACATAAAAGCAATGTATATTTTCTCCCATTGTGTGAATTAATTTGGTGCTACAAGGAGGATTGTGAGACGGTGGAAAACTTTCAGCCAGTAGGTTTTATAAAGAAATATATGATTTAGTGGGAAATCATTTTAAGGGAGGTTGATAGCACCCATGTATAAAGTTAGAACCGCCTCTACTGAGAGTCTTTAAAGAACGGCCTGTGACCACGGTGATGGTGGAAATTATCGCAGTTTGGACGGCCGTCAGAAATACCTGCTTAAGGTGCTTTTTGTGGTGGAGGGCCTGCAGAGGCTATGTAATGATATTTGGCACCACCACAACCTGTACTGTGGATCTGTGTGGCGGTATCACACGCGGTTCGGAATCAGACTGCAGTCCTGGGCTCCTGCATCTTGCCATGGTGGCCTCTGTAACGTATGGTTTTCCGCACTTATTCCTAATTCAACAAATTACGCCACATGTTTTGTTTGTTTTGCTGGGCGATGCATTAGTAGAATGAACTCATTAACTGTGCAGACGGTTGTGGGGCGATGGCCCTTGGGGAGGGATGCACTGTGTTAGAGGGGATGCTGACTGCAGATGTGAGATCTAGATAGAGACGCCGCTATCATCTTAAAACACCACCACCATCATCATCATCTATCATCTCTAGTTTCGTCTTCCTTGCTCACTCAAAATGAAGTACAAACTGGGAACTGCTGCATCAGGTCATCTGTCAGTACCCATACACTGCACCACACCCTATACACCACAGCTGCTCCTTTATGGTATTGATTGTTGAGGATATGTGCCTTACTTCTTCCTTTACGTCATCTTCTCCACCATAAATGCTAATATCCTGTCTTAAACTTGCCACATTTTCTATCCACCTTTGACAAACTCTTTTTGTTCTTCCTAGTCTATTTTTTCTGTATCTGCACCGCAGCCTTGGATATCTTGACCCTGCTCTTGTCTCACTCAGCCTCGACCATTCACTATTTGGAGAGAAGAGGAGGAGCATGTAGACAAACATCCTCTCCTGTGCCTCTGGTCACCTCCTACATGGAATCACATCTCCATAATTTAATTATCCCATTTGATGAGTAGGGGTAAAACGGGCCTCCACTGCTGCCGCTGCTGCCGCTGCCGCTGGTGGTGGTGCTGGTGATGTTTGCCTCCAGAGTCTGTCTCCAGCCCTAGCAGGTATATGCAGGGCTTCTCCCACTATATATCATTACTGCAGGAGATACCTGGCTAATTATAGCCCCGTGCTGCTGTAATAGAGACAGACCTGACATCAGGTGACTGGAGAGCAGACATTGCTGGAAAAGGAGATATGGAAGAGAGAGGGATTAACAGTATATTGCTTATCAGGATCAGAGAAGACATCACCAGTGTAGAATCTGGGTGTGAAGAAGTTTTTTTAAATGTTGCTTTTAATGCATTTATTCTTTAGCAAGATTTTGATTGAAACATTTCAGTTTTCCGTAAATATATTCTAAAGTACTGTAAAAATACGTGTTCAGTTCGTGCACTCAATACAATGTGAGATATAGTATTGCATGAAGTAAAATGTCTAAAATAACATCCAGAGCCCTTTTTTTTTTTTTTTTTTTTGATAGATTGAGAGCTAATATTAGCTTCTTAAAGTATCTCTATTCCAGCTCTACACAGTATAGTTTGTTTAATAAGAAGCTTGACTTGACTTGAAAACTGTGGGTGAGCTTGACGGCATGGTTCAACACACACACAGACAGAGAGAAACACACTATGCACCGCGTGTGCCTATGTGATTGTGTGTGTGTGTACATCCTCTCCGCGACCCGGCATGTCCTCTTTCCATCATCTCCAGTTTTTGTTTTTTTTTCCTCCCATCATTGTAATGGTTCTCTGTGCTGCCTCTCTGGGTTTATGCAGCATCATTCACAAACATCATCCAGTCCTCCTCCTCATCCTTCCCCTCGCTCACTCTCCTGTCCTCTCACTCTTTTGAAGTCCTCACGTATATCCCGCTGAAGAGCTTCTATATGTCAGCCTACCAGCCAGAGAGACAAAGGCAGGCCTGAGTTAATTACCTCTCATTTAGAGCAGATGGCTGCAGATGATATGTAAATGGATGTGTGTGTGTGTATGTGTGGTTGTTTGTATATGTGTGTTTATGTGATTGTGAATATGGCTGCATATTTACAATGCGTCCCTCTATTTTTTCTCTTGTTTGCATATCCAAAAACACACATTCACACACACACATACAGTATGAGGAATAAAGGGGACTGGCAGTTTAAATCCTGATATGGATTGTTTTATTCCACCCAGATAAAGTGTTAATGACTGAGACCATAATTATGGGTTGCAATTTTTCTGCAATTACTTGCAGCCTCCTTTAGGCTGCCTGCATATTCACTCAAATGTATGTTTAACAATCTGTTTCCTCATCTTATAATTAAAATACTGTGTTGTACATTTGCTTTTAATTATCTGGGGTCCATATTTTGTACCCTGACGGTTTTATATATAACAAATAAAAGATAAAGCACAAGCGTTTTTTCAGCAAGTATGTGCTCTAAATTCTTTCGCTCTGAGCCAACAAAGGAGAGAGTAGTGAATCTAGGCCATAGTAAGTCAATTGAGACATTAGCTTTTTTTTCTGTTTTTGTTTGAATATTATCTCAAAAGTCTGAGGAGATTTTTGAGAAGCGAGCCCACGTGACGCATAAGCATAAGCCGGTGTGTTCTGTTTCTTAGCACCAAGCAAGAGACATGGCAAATCAATGATGAATGTGCAGTGAATCAGAGATATATGTTACAGTGCACTTCATGACACAGGAAGAAATGTAACCACAGAGGGAGGGCAGGAGAGAGGTGGGGGTTGAGAGCGGTGGAGGAGGGGGGGTTGGGTGGGAGCAGTCAGATCAATAGCACTGCTCGAAAGACCTGTCCGTTTCTTGACTTTGCACTGTAAATTAAGCCTTCCCCGTGCCAACATTTTCTCAGCAGCGAGTGTGTGAATTACAGTATACATGCAAGCTATAATGCACCCCTTTTGTGCATTGTGCTGTAGCCACTGTAACGTGTGTGAAATAATCTGTGTGTTTATTCTACACCAACACGCCCAGCAGGAGTCTGTGAATGCAGTCAGCATGTGTGACTGTAAGTTTGCAACGCCACAGATGGAGACCCACTAATTTACTCATTATGGAGATTTAATATGAGAGGATGCTGCAGTGATCAGATGTAACTAATACGCAGCATTGCCATTCAGTGTGTTTCAGTTTGTCATTCAATTTGAGCTTGATTCATATTCAGATTGCCCCCCTGCTCTCTGCTGCATTTCACTTATTTTTATCCAGTACTAAATGCCAAAAAATTTAATAAATCTTTTTTTTATTTGCACAGATTTATTTTTTTATGCTCAGGCATGACACGATCAGTGCAGCAGCAGCAACTGGAGCCAATTCATATAATGGTTAGTCCCCTATTGGCTCCCTGGTGAGCAAAGCTCTTTCACAGCTCTGAGAAGTTAATGCTGCTTCAGGCCTTTTATGGCTTGATGGCAAATAGACCAGTGTGGCTGCATACATGTAAAGAGTCATCCACTTATTCAGCAAGTCTCCAGATAATGAATCATGTTCCAATCGTGTCATCATATTAAATCAAATTATATTTTTAAATGAGATTTAGCAAAAGTAGTGCATAAGGAATTGTGCAAATGTCTGTGAAGCAACTCTGTCAAACTGAGTAGAAATCATTCTTATAATGGCTTGCTGTATACAGGAATTATTTAGTAATATCTTTGTCTGATATGTTGATATATTAGATTTTAACAACTCGAAATAATTCAAAATAAATCTGTAAAATTTGAATATTCTGTATCACCTTTATTTAGACAAATCCAGAGGCACTGAATGAACATTGTTTCTACTCAGGAATCAAATCAGTGTGTGGATGCTAGAAAATGGAACCGACCATCTTTGAGCTTTATGTTGTAACAACGAGGCCCTCTACTGGCAGAAAGGGTCTCTGCACCAGCACCCTGTGAAAAAAATATGACATGGAAAACACTACCAGGGTCTCCTCCAGTCTTTCCAGTGTTAGTCCTTCGGGATTTTTTTGTTAAGGTTCCTAATTCATCTGTTTTAGCCTCAGTCGTGGGAATAGTGTGGACTGTAAGGTGAAGAGCACATTGGTGCGATTTTGATTTACATTTTTCTGGAGGCACTCTGACTGTGGTGGTCCACCACTGTTGAATGAATGCAGAGGAAACACTGGAATACGCCCAAGACACCCCTGCAATTAGCTATATCATGTCCCTTTTGGTCTAAATATATCTGCTCTGAAATAAAATGTCCTATTGTGTTAAAATTATAGCGACCCCATTAAGGCAATAATAGTGCCACAAAATGAGATAAAAGAGGATTCTGATTAACCTTTGGCTCTAACTTTGTGTGTTAGCCACCAAGCTATTAGTTACGTGCTCCTGTATGGTTGTCTGCTATACGCTAACTCATTTTCACACACGTCTTCTCTTTCTCTCACACAAACACACACTATCTCTCTCATCCCCCCGCAGAGAAAAGTGTGTGCACCTTTGATCTGGCCTTGCTCCTGGTCTATATCTCTGCTGAAGCAGAAAGCCATTACATACACTTTGTGTCCAGATACACTTGTCATGCAATGGCGAGCTCAGATCCCAGGGAATCAAAGGTGTGGGTGATGCCTACAGAACCTGCATTAATATGCATGAGAGCAGGAGCTGCCCTATGATGTAATTGCGGTAGCGGGGAAGGTCAGTGCCTTTGCCTAGCCTGTGCACAATATCAAAGCCCAGATGTACACACACCACTTAGGTTTCTTTATGGTAATCTACATGCATTTTGAAGACGGATGGAGGATTGCTCCACTGATAGGGGTGTGTAAATAGATGAAAATCAGCTTTTAAATGTGTTATCGCCAGACTTTTTATGATCTCAGGGGTCTGACTCTCACATTACAATGTTGCACTCTCATGTTCTCTCCTTGGACACACATCACAGTGTGCCTTTCATCCAGGGAGTAAAGCTGTTTACCACCACCCCCACGTGGTCCTATTCTCAAGGCTCTGCCGGTTCCGAATATAATGGACCTTCCTTTTTATTCATATTCCAACTCTGGCCCTAATCTGGCCCCAAGGATTCTATTGTATATCAAAGTATTTCCTCCAAATGTTTAATGAAAATCATGAAAAACAAAATCTGTTTCTTCAATATAGATCCCTAACTACCTTACGAAATGAACTATATGCCTTGTAAGTGAAACCAAGCATGTTTGCCTTTGTAGTGAGTGATTCATCCTGTGGTGACTTGATGTAGTTCCAGTTATTCTCTCTGTATTGTTTCCTGGTTGTTTTGGGTCCTGTGAATCCCTCACTGGTGCAGCTGATTGATAGAACCAGGACAGAGAACAACTCCTATCACACAGCTGTGACTGCTATCAGACCCAGTTCTGTCACAGCATATGACTTTGCTTTAAAAAAAAACAAAACAATATGTATTATAATATTTAACACCGAATCAGACTTGTCCTCAAGGTATTTAGAGACTTTTCAGTCAGTCTTAGTCAAAAGGGATGTTGAATTGTCAGTCAGTCATATAATCTCAACAGGCCAAGTCCTCACTCAATGACCATCATGTAAAACAATTCAAGACACTCAACAACTCACACAGCTGCAGCTCTGGACTCAGAGTGTGTTTGTTATAAACTTTTTTACAACTTTTCCTGGCATACAGTTTTGTGCCAAACCAATTTTGGCAGTGTGACAAGACTGAAGAGTCTGGAGCCATGCTAACAGCTCTGTGAGTATAATGCTTACCATTTCCTTTACGTCTAGCATGATAGAATGCTAATATTCCCTATTTAGCTGGCTGATGGTAATGTCTTTAGTTTACAGGTATTTAGCCATAAACCAAAGTTAGGGGAAAATTTGAATTTTGACCTGCTGGTGGTGCTGGTGGAAAAGTTAGAGGATTCCCGAAGGCAGTGGGATACATCATTTGGAGACCATGAATATCTGAACAAAATTTAATGACAATCCATCCAGTAGTTGTAGATATATTTTAGTGTGGACCAAAGTGGTGGGCGACATTGCCATCCATAGAGCTATGCCACTACTGAAACTTAAAACTACCTAAAAACAGTCGAAGTGTCAGACAGCAGTAAGATAAGGAGTTTCTCAGATAGATACATTGCCAGTTATGTGGGAATCCCCCTGAATTAGCAACATAGTGGGACACTTCCTGTACAGTAGAAACTAAGAAGATTTCCATGAGCCACTGTCAATGCTAATAACCGCAGTGGTCTCGCAGACAGCTCCCCCAGGGCTGTTTGACCATGCAAGCAATGGGAGGGGGTGGTGTTCGGAGAGGTGGGGGTCGGGAGGGTGTGAGCTGATGCCTCTCAGACTGTCTCAACTCATTTAGCTCTTCGGGGCATGGCCCATACCATCTCTCTCATGTAGAAACAAGGTTCATCATAACCCTGCTGTGTTTGGATATGACTGGAGATGGTGAGAGCACAGAAGCGAGGAATGGGAAAGATGTGCGAGCGGGGCAGTGTGGACGAAAGACAAAAATACAGACAGACACGCAAGCAGATATTCAGAGGCTTGCATTGGGGTGGGGGGGCTCAGGCCTTCTGGGCATGCCCCACTGCTGACATCAGCAGAGCCAGTCACAACCCCCACGGAGAATCTTGAACCACGAAGGGTGGGCGAGAGGAAGAAGAGAGAAGGGAGGGGCAAGGAGGAGAGAAGATGGAGGGGGAGGGGATAAGGATGGGGGTACAACACTTGTAATCGGATCATTGGCTACAGTGGGTTGAGTCAATGTGATCAATAGAAACTGCACATGCAGCAGAGAGCCTTTAATGGCCCTTAATCTCCATCAGGCCTGAACAGGAGGGTGGAAGAGGAAGTCACAGGAGCAAAGGCAGCATGCATCACATTACCCACTCAACCTGTACTTGCACAATGCCATGCACTTAGATTCTCCCTCACACACATATGCACGCACACATACATATAGGTCTGAGTATAGAGTCTCGACCGGTGACTCCCAGGACTCTGGGCCTCAGCAACCAGCATGTCATATTTCATTCCTTGGCACCTTTTCATTTCATTTCAAATGCATTACATTTCAGACCTTTCCATTCTGCTCTACCCCCTGTGATGCAAAACCTTGGCTTGAACACATCGTCCCAGCACAATACACATTCCAACCTTTGAATTCAATAAGCAGCCTGGCTACAGCTAGGGTGTCTCCAGTCATCATCTCCTCAGTATAAAAGAGGTTGCAGTCCAGTTATGAAGTATAGATGTGGTACCAAAGCTCTGGATGCAGTGCTTTCTCATTCCTTCATTTCATATATTTTACTCATCTGCTTCATAGATTAAAGATTCATATTTATGAGGCCCGGTGCTGGGTGTAGCCAAGTGTCCTAAAAGGGCAGTGCAGCATAATAAACATACAGATAGAAATTAGTGAATAAAAATACGGCACCCGTCCTCTCAGTCTCCTTGTACCTCACGCTGATGTTCTTTCATTACTCTCTTCTTTTTCTCTCCCTCCCATTTGCACTTTTTTCCTTCTCGCTGCTCTCACTTATCCATAAATTAAAGAGTGGATTGACAATAACCTGAAACCTCAGGGCAGAAGCAGGACTGTGTATGACCTGCTGTAAAATGAATAACGATGGCCCAGATATGCTCAGGTGATCTTGGATAAAAGACCTTTGGAATTTGAATGAAGTATGGTTCCTTTTGTTTACCATCTCTAGTGCCTTTTTTCTGCATTAGCCATATGCACTCACCCTCCAGTGGATTATAAAGCATCATAAAGTGCAGTTCTTTTTTCATATATATATTTCTTGCGTCTGTATTTCAGATCTCAAAAGAACAGCAGTAAATGCAAATATCTTAACTGCAGGTGGATACACAAGCACTCCTCTTTACACTGAGACCCATCCACAGCTCCACTTATATTAGTGATGCATGTTGTGAAATGATTTTCCTACCCAAGGAGTTGCATCAACGTTGATTTGATGGTGCTTCTTGTTGCCAGGAGATATTTGAACAGATTAATGACCCTGGGCCTTGAATTATTCCCTGTTGCTTTGAACATTGCCTATATGCATTACATAAAGATTTCATTTGTCCAACAAATACAGAGTTGTCAAGAGTGCTCTTACAGATTGCTGACTAAAACACTGCATTAGTTATTCCTACTGCTGGAATAGCTTTATAAATCAAATAAACATCAAGGACATGGGAAGTGAACAGTCACTTTGTATTTACAGTATCTGCTAAAACTGTAAAAACTGTTGGCCTCAGCCACATTCACAACAAGTTATGTCACTTTTACCCATGCCTCCTAGTGAATAATTCAAGTCCTAAGACCGTTGTTGCAGTCATACAGTCATACTATATTACAAGTTTGCGTTTTGTTAACACTTGAATTAGGATGATGGTAAATCATCTCAGTTTGAACTGGTGTTAAAGTGACACTCCACTACTTTTACACAAGAAGTTCAATTTACTCGAGTATTAATAGTAGATCAAACTTTTCAGAGTGACAAGTACAGTATAACCCTGATTATGTCATCGTGATGTCACCAGGGTTATCTCGGCCCGGGCTTGAGAATTAAAATTGTACTTGTAAAACAGGCGTTGCAAACTTGAGATAGGAAGAATAGGACATTTAGAAAGCAGTGCAGAATCTAATGAAAGATGCAGTTCAGCTGCATCATGGGAAATGTAGGCTCTAGTGTTTTTGAGCCATTACTAGAGACTAAAAGTCAGGGTTTCTTTCTTTCTTTCTCTCTCAAATTTAACCATTTGTATTTTAATGTGTCTCTTCTGTGCCCCGCGACATTTTGGACGCACAATACCAAGTTGCTGGAGTTCCTTTAATTTGAAACATTTGAGGGCTGTGGATACCTTGCTGCTTCTCACTAACTCCCATAGCTGAGAACTAGTGAAGAGAAAAGGGTGTTGAAAAGCATAAATTCTCTCTCAGTGATGACACTGATTTGACAAGATCCAAATGTGAGGAGAGGAACATAAAAATATGAACCATTGGGCTTTGTATTAGTAGGTTTAAGTACAAGTGGTGTTGGAGATGGCGCCTCCCTCTGGGCATCAGAAACAATAACATCTAAATGCACTGCATAACTGCTTGTTGAACCTTTATTTTTTGCTGTAAATACTGTGACAGTCATAGCATAAATATATGAATTACAAGATTAAATAAAACCATAGAACTCTATTAAAACACAAATGTAATTTATCTGATAATTATTTGCCATATTCAACACCTGTATTGACAGGATCACAAAAAATATTGCGAAAATATTAGATTGCAAGTCACTCATTTCTCTTCATTGTATGCAAAACAATAAAGTATTTTTCAGCTTAGATCTACATCATATCGTGTTCAGCAAAATGCTCAGCCTCTACTTTCAGTTCACAGATAATGATATAACCATGGCAACAGAGACACCTTGGAAAAGGGCAGGAAGAAAACTTAGACATTACTGTCAGTCAAAACCCCATTTCTTTTCAAATGAAATATAAACCTCTGCTGATTATTTTACTTGACTTGCTGAGTAACACCTTGAAACTTCAATATAGCTTTGAATATAGGACAGTTCTGCTGCATTTATTTTTGTTGATGCACTCACATTTCTATTATTTTGCTCACATTTCACCGGCAACATCAAACACTGCTAATGAGAAAAGCAGATATATATATTCAGAATAATTTCAGGTTCCTCTGATCAACCACATGTCAGTTAACATAGTCATCAATAAGACTAATGTTCTGCGAGGACTCACTGAGTGACACACCATGGCCCAGAGTGTGAAAACCTTCAAAACATCGAGGAAGTGCCAACCCTGAGACTTGCCCTAACCTTGCCTTGAGCCATGTGTTGATGAGTCTTCAGAGTGACTGAAACTTCAAAGGCATTTCAGCTCACTAAGCAGAAGATGCTCCTTCTCTCTCATCTTCACTCAACTGAATCCCTCTGCAGAAGGACATTTTGATGGTTTGAAAAAAAAATATTAAAAAAAGAGAGAAGTTTGCTTGGCACTTTCTTGGAACAGCTTTGACCACTGTGGATAGGGGTAAATTAAATGCTAGTTACATTAAAGTCATTAACCAGTTAGTTTGATCCCGAGATGATAAAAACAACATGACAAGCCACTGAAGTTGGCTTGTAGTGCATATATTTTTCCTGTAGCAAAAAGACTTGAGAGTAAATGTTATCATACTGCACTTTTCATCCGTCCATTGAACAAGGTAAAATCAACATCATATCAGAGGTCTCTAATTAAATCAGTGTTTTGCATATTTGAGAATTTGTACTTCTCAGCACCATCACATACAACTAGTAATTGTGAGGGCATTGTGAGGCGAATAAATAGCAAGTTCCCTGCTTAGTTTGTCTGTTGTGTTCGCAGACAAATGGAGGCAGGAAGAGTGTGGTCTTTTCAAAGGCCGCCTGCGAAAACCTGATGGATGCACAAATTAACACACAGAGGAGAGAAGTTGCAATCCAAAGCCTCCAATGTTATAATTACAGCTCTTTCTTCCTCCTTGACAAACATAAAGGGGGATTTTTGTCACTCCCCGCTCACATCCTCTTTCTCCCTCTCTTTTCCACCTCTCACTGCACAGCTTGGTGAGCTGGCATTAATTGCTCCAAAAGCTGTGGAAGCACAACAAGTGCTTCTCATCCTAGTATAATTGTGTCTGTAGGAGTTGGAGGGCTTGAGAAGAAAGAGGGCTTTGTAGTGCATCTTGGGAGCTGAGGACGTTTGAAAGAAGGTGATGTGTTGGCGCACTCTGGTGGACAGAAAGTGAAAGAGAAGTTGCTTATTTAAAAAGCAATTTACACATAAAAATGATGTATATTCCTGACCATGTAAACAGTCTGTAAAGCCCATAGTTTTATTCATTTAAAAATGTGTTTTGTCAGTATTTCACTGTCTGTTTCATACTGTAAAGAAATCTGCTCTAAGCAACTGAATGATGAAGTGAAACAACCTCATTAGTTTTAGTATTACACAGTCTAAATTCAGTCTCACTTGCCTTTCCACCCTGAGTACAGTCTGACTCTGGGCAAAAACATGAAGTGTGTGTTGCTTTCGATATCAAGGGCTCATATTTGATATTTTCTGTGTGTTAAAAGCTGAAACATTTTTAAATATCTTGTAAGTCAAAGTATGAGAAAACAAATAGGTTGAATTGATAGGCAGCATGTAGGACTTATGCACACAGGACTTGTGTGCATGTAGGACACCTTTGGTCTTGATAGCAGTTGCTACTTGTAATAACAGTAGAATTGTATAATCAAAAGCCCAATTAATATTTACAGACATACTCCCGTGTAACTGAAGAGGTGGTCCAATGCTGTAAGAAAATATTTCTCTAGTATTACTGTCTATTGAAAGGCCTGTCAGTCAGTGTCAGTCAATTTTGGATCATGGTTCAAACCTTAAAAGCTGCTGATACAGACATGAGTGCTTCATAAATGCACCCCATACAGGATGCTGTGTCTAGGTTCATCCCAGTGATGTAAAATGGAATTGATGTCAGGTTTGTAGCAGCCAGGTGATTAATATCACTTTTACCTGAATGTATCTTGAACCATTTCCCAATATGACATCAAGGTTTCCCCCACTGGCCTGTGCAGTAACCATGCACGATGGATGCATCACACTCTTGATTCTGCCATTGTGTTTGTGTAGTTGAAACTGAGATTCATCAGAACAGACAAGCTTATTCCTGTCATCCATAGCCCAGTGCTCATGTCTCTGAACTCACGTCAAGGGGTTTATCATGGACAGGAAAGATACCCAGCATGCAGTGGTGTAAAAGCACTGATACAATAATGTAAAAATACTCCATTACAAGTTAAAACTACTGCATTCAAAATGAGTATAGAACTATTATCAGCTAAATGTACTTAAAATGTCAAAATACATTCATTATGCAGAATGCCCCTTGTGGCTGACATATTATTATATATGACATTATTAAATTCTTACAACTGATGTAGTGTAGTCCAGTGGTTCCCAACCTAGGGGGCAGGCCTTTCTGAAGGGTCACAAGACAAGGGGTTGTGAGATGAATAATGGCATAAGAGAGAAGAAAAAGCTCTACTACACGAATCTGTTTTCATTTTTTGGACTTTGTTGTCTATGTTAACTGGATAATGTGAGAGTTATTTCAAAGAATGAAACATGATAAAGAACCTCAAATACACACTCATTTTTGTACAGGCACCAGCCAAAAGATTTGGAAACAGTTGATTTCATCTGTAAGAATAAGATTGTTTTGAAAGATTATTGTAAGTAACTAGCTGTCTGATAAATGTGGAGACAAAAGTACAATACTTGCTAAGTCATATACTGTACTTAGCCCACTTTATTTATGAGTGTACCTAATAGACTTGGTTATCCTGCCACTGCCTTTATGCTCATGTCCTTGCTGTTACAGCCTTTACAGCTAAGAATGGGAATTCCAGTATTGTTTTTCCCTACAACTGTAGTGTAATGTGAACTAACCCACTTTAAACTGACAGGGCTGCTTCCTACCTAGTACACATGTTGGTGTGGTGTCATCTTCTGGTCTATTTATTGTACACCTTTGATATTTTAACTATACGGTCAAACCTGCCCTCCTGGCTCCAACACACTTCACACCCACTATCAGTAATATACTGAAATGCAAAGCTAATGTGGAAACTGAGCTGCCATTACTGTATACACACTAGTTTATTTACAGGCACAATAGCAAATAGAAAAGGGAGGATCTGCTTGTGTTCCAGCAGAAGAGTTTATATATTTCCTATCACTGAGTGTGTATGATACTGTGGTGTAAAGGTAAAACTAGGAGTAAAAACACAAAACAACAGTTGCGCTAAACATGGGTAATTTTTATTTAGCTAGTGAGTTACCTAGAGGAGAAAACTGTCACATCCTTGCAGTTGATGTCTTGCCATTTTGGG
>BRZM01000663.1:28653-105139 GCA_033238685.1 Lates japonicus | reverse complement strand
TGCTGTCATGAGAGGAGAACGAGGACAGAGATGTTTGGATTAAGCAGTAGAGGAAAAGAGCATTGAGAATGAGGGATGGATTCAAAGAAAGAGGGTAGAAAAGAGCAGCAGAGGAAGGTTGTTGCTCCTGCGCATCCCTCCTGCTCGACCCTGGTCACGTGCCTCTCAGGAGGATGAGGAGGAGTTTGAGGGTGGGAGTGGCGGGTTTGATGGAAGGCACCATGGCAGCTGTAATCCCTCAGAATGAGACAGCAGGCATGGAGAGGAAAAGGAGGGAGGGATCAATGTTGAAGAACAAGATGTATTAAAATAATTTACCAGCTGATCTTCAGTTATCAAGCACTTGCACATTTTTTTTTTTACATGTGATCACTTAGATGTTAATGTTATAAGATGATATTTTATCCCTTGTGTCTGACAGTGGTGAAATATACAATTTGTTTAATGTGTGAAATTATATTTAAAGCCTCAAAAAGTATTATTGTACTCTTTACAAAATGGTCACCTTCAGTACTTGCTCTGTAGTCACAACATATAATGAAATTAGCTGTTTGTCACATCACACACTGTATGCATTGTTCAGTAACAAGATAAACTAGACCTACAAGTGTTATCGTTATATCACAAGTGTTTAATTAATTGAGAGGAGTGAATTAGTAATTCTAACATCAGAAATTACCTGTGCTCTACTTTACAATTTATATTTATGGTCTTTACGATACAATATATTCGTGAAACTATTAGACAATTAATCAGTTACTTGAATGACAGGAAGTAGATGACAGTGGTGATTTATTTATTCTTGAAGATACTTATTGACCAAAAAATGCCAACATTCATTGGTTTCAGCTTCCCAAATGTTAGGATTTGTTGCTTCTCTCGGTTTATGTCATTATAAGCTGAATATATTTGGGACTGGACTGTAAAGGAGCATGTATTGAAAAACCTTCAGATAATCTGGAAAAAACTATTGGAAATTTCCATCGTAATGTTGATGATGTAGAATCTTGTTTCACTGTTAAACACTGACAATCTCTCAGGCTCAGCTAAATGCCTCAGAACTGAAATGTAAATCTAGATGGCAGCATCAGCTGTGTGTTAGTTCCACTGACACTGTCTTCTCTATGAAATAATTCTTAATTCTTAATAATTAACAAATTACCCCTTTTATTGTTTTGTTTTGTATCTGTTAGCCTCTGTAAAGGTTGTTATATAATACACCCACCTACAGTATGTGTTAAAGTGGTATTGGGTAGAGTGATGGATGCATGCAGACAGTGCAAACAGATGGCTTGTTGTTGCAGCACTGATTGAGGCAGTGATGCTGAAGAGACTGGGAGCATTAACTTTATCGCTCTCTGTTAGTTATGTAAGGTGTTGCTGAGACATTTCCATGAACATGAAAACAAAACCAGAAAGCTTTTACTGCTTTTACTGCTTTTACTGTTGCAGCTACAGCTGGCTACCAAACCTCACTGACAAAATGTATACTCAAACCTGGCATTTAATGTTGGGTCAGATTCATAGTCTGGTCACTTTATTTTCATATATCCATACTGAAATTACAACTTTGCCCATTTTTAGTGAGTTAAGATATTTTGCAGAAAAATATGTTCATATTTTTGAAAGTAAAGTTTCTGAAAAGCCCACAGACTATTAAAGATTTAAGATCAGTCACACTATTTATCTTCACATCTGCTGTGAGGTGGTGGAGATAGATGCCTGGCAGCATATTAAAATATCAAAATGAACTTTTAATAGTTAAAAATGAAACTCCTTTTCCCCACGTGAGTAATGTCAGTCTTTAATTTTCTGTTGAATATCCCAGCCAGCTGGTCCAGTTATATCTGCTTCCTCTTTTTCCTTCCTCTTCCTTATCTTCTTCCTCTTTTATGTCCTCTCCTTCCCTCTCTTTGTCCTCTTCTTGTTCCTCATGTTTTCTTATTTCTTAATAGAAAAAGCCCACATATTCCCAGAAAAATTAATTAAAAAACATTAATTATTTTACATGACATTTTTAGTCAAATTTGACTCATCTCTGTCCAATTTACATCAGTGAGAAAAGTTGGGCCTTAACTCTGCCAGGCTTTTGGGTTTGATTTCCACTCTGCTTCAGAAATGTACATTCTCATGGAGCTGTCTCTTGGCTACACTGTGTGATTTTACTGTAGTTTAGAGATAAACTATGAGTTTCAGTGGTTCTCATTGTGCATCTTTGTGGATTAGAGTGTCAGCTACATGCCTGAAATGTAATTTGGAAGTTGAGGTTGTGGGGTTGTTTCTCTGTGTGAGGAAGCTGTTGTCTGACTTAGAGGGAAGGCCATTAGTAGTTTATTCGGTTGATTATGTCTCCTGTTACAGACAGACATCCCTTTGTGTTGCTCTTTTGGTCCTCTGCTGCAGTCACACTGACCAGCACACATGCTGATAGACACAACAATGCAGGTTTCTAAGAATCCAGTTTGTTAACTACAGCTTCACAAATGGGCACTGGTAAGCGCTGAGAGCATAAAGTTTCTATAATTAGTAATATTCCTTGGCGATTGAGAGATTTTTGTTTTTGTTTCAGCTTGCTTAATATTTCCTGTGTGTTATATCAGTCATGCTACTGTAACTGCTGACGAGCCACAACCTCTAAATACTCAACATCCATGTGACCAAAACTGAAGTCCAGTTGGAGAAGCAGCAGGAAAACTTCAGTCAGTCACAGGAAAATGGATTATCCAGCAGCAAAATAAACTATACAGATCCATCTGATGTTAAAGAGCTGGCACCACATAACATTTTCAACAAGCATCAGGACTTTGGTTTATTATACACTAATATCTAGCACTCACTCTTTAAAAGTAAACCCTCTTTAATTCTTGTTATCTCAGATTGTATCAACCCATCTCTAATAAAAGCCATCTTCTGCTTCCTCCTGTTAGCATAGCATTTTAACCATGGTAATAAAAAACAAGAGGTAAGTGAGATGTAAGATGTAAATAAGGTGTTTTTTTTAAATGTGGCTCACTGGTTGTCATCCGGGGGCACGTACTTTAAACCAGATGGCAATCAGTAAATCTAGTCTTCCACTTAAAGCTGCACACCAGAGTCATAAAATGGGAACTGTGGTAAGTAAGGACACAATAAGAGTTAGTCTCTTAAATGCAGCTGCTGCGTTTAAGTGATATCTCCATTCAGAGTTGAAAATATGTTAGCTACAGTAGTGCAGTAATGATATGTAGCAACACAGTAAGAGGTGTGTTTTTTAGGAATAAAAAAGAAGCCCCAGCTGCAGCACTGTCTATACAAATTATTTTTCTTTATAAATGTATCTTTTAGAAAGTCTCATCAGTTTTCCATCCTTGGATTTGAACTCAGGTAAATAGTCAAGTCTTGAGTATGCTCACACATGCACATACAAATACATGTTTCCAAGGTCAGAGCATCAGTCATGTGTGTCCAGTGTTTCTAGATGTGTTTCATGCCTCTCTTTCCCTCTCCCTCTCCCTCTCTTTCTTCCCAGGACTCCACCCTTATTGATTTTCCACAGCACTAGATAGCATCTTGTACAACGGCCCCTTCATTCTGTTATCTGTGACCTGCTCCTGCCTGATAAAATCCACTGAATGCCTCTCTGTTAAGAACCAAAATGGCCGGCAACTCGGCGCCGCGTGCTCTGAGTTGGTAGTGGGGGGCTTTAGATGGTCATGTGTGCATCTCTACTCAAGTAACAGTGCAATCACAAGTGATGATGTTTCCAAACAACCCAACTCGCTTTTTATGTTTAATAAATGGGGGTTATTCATGATGCTAAATATTTGTGCTGATGATTTCACTTTTCATTTCAAGGTGTTATTTTGTGTAGGAAGCTTACCTTGTGTATCTTCTCTAACTGTTGCCATACAACATATAAGCACCTTTACTGAGTAATGTAAACTAGGGCTTTATAAACAGACTGGTTTGGCATATTCTTTGCTTAAAACCCATACCTGCAGCTAAAAGCCACTATGAAATCATAAGTGTATATCCATAATGATGTTTCCACGTCTTTGTTCATTGCAGACACCTACTCTTTTTCCCTCCCAAAGGCTGAGAAGAATAATGTAATTCTTTCATAGACAGAGTTGTCTCTCTGACTTTGAGCAGAGTTAATCATGATTACATCACCATAATGTCTTTTTTAATTTATTTTTGAAAGATTTTGCTGAGTTAGGATGAGCGATTGAAGCTTGTGGTTCAGTGGATTATTTTATGTGATTTTTCTATGCATTTGCAATACTGGGTATTGATTTCAATTATGTTGCCCAGCTATTATCATTTTTTTCCCCATGGCCTTTAATTTATTTGAGCATTGACTGTATGAGAGATGAATGATGAGCTTGATGATATAGAATTGTTTTTAAGATTGAGATCCTGTTTGGAGAAGAAATTATGTATTTTCCAGGGTTGAGAAAAGTCTTTGTTTGGGCCTTGCCCAGTGAATCTGGCTCTGGCTGATGCGACTGAATAAGACGTTGACTAACTGGCCCGCCAGATAAAGGCACAACCCAGTGTTCCTCCCGTTGGCTTATTATAGCCCCTCCCCCCAGGATGTACACACACACACGTGCCAACTAACTCTCAGCGTCTGGCCGAGGCTCTTAATGACAGTTGTTGGCCTGTCTGAGCTTCTCTGGTTTAAGCAGGTGGACACGGTGGACTCTGTGAGTGTGTGTGTGGTGTTGGGGGGCAGTTACTGTATGGTGGCCATCTGGAGAGAGAAAACAAAGCTGCTATTGGGTGGTGGGGTTGTTTACTGGGTCGTTGTACTGGGTACAAGCTTAAGTCTTGAAGTGCATATTGTTGACCTGAAGGAGACATTTGTCTTGTAGTTCAAAGCTACAATACCAAACTTCTCTTCTTGAGGAAAGACCCGTGTGGTCAGTATAACTGTGATACATCTGCACCACTCATTTGTCTTTTTTGAAACTGAAAAAACACATGGTTCTGTAAATGTTGCTGTATTTCTTCCAACAATCCCCCAACATCAGCAATTGGGCAAATTAGTAGGCCATGCAGTGGAGGAGTCATGGTTAATTGTTTATGTACAATAGTGCCAGGTTAAAGTCATTTTTATCAAGTTTTGAGTGTGTAGGTGGAGTACATGCAGCCAGCTATGTCATCATCTAAATGTTTGGTGAATGGTCCAGTATCTATCTGAGATGCCAGACTTGAACCTGACGTACAGTAATCTTGTAGCAGAACTGAGTTTTGTCCCCGGTAGCACTGAAAATTGAATTTCAGGGCTACAACTAACAATTCATGCTCAGAGTCTAAGGTGATGTCACCATATTGCTTGTTTTGTCCATCTAATAGCCCAAAACTCAAACATCCTCAATTTAAAATGATATAAAACAGAGAAAAGCAGCAAATCTTCACATTTAAGAGGCTGAATTCATTCCAGATGTCTGAGATTTCCAGAGTTCTGTCTAGCCAGGAGTCCAAAAGGCAAATATATGTACACTACCACACATGATTTTCCTGTTAATTATTTCAGCCCAAAACAGAAGTACTATAAAAACATTAATAGTAAACAGTAGAATATTTTTCTTTATTTGACACCATGAGCTGAGGTCAGCTAATTAAATTGTTTTTACTCTGCTCAAAGTATAAGTCTGAACTTTATTTTCATCCTTTGTCTACTTGCTATCCTACCTTTCATTCATTGTCTATGTCTTTCTCTTCACTATACTCCTCTACACACACAACAACAACAACAACACACACACGGCAGCACACACTTGTTGCTCTATTGATAATAAATCCTGTTTTTCTTTCATGGAGTTCTGTAGCTTCGTTCAGCCGTGCTCACAGCAAGGCAGCTGGCTGGGACGACTGACAGCCTCATTTGCTTTTGTTTTCATCTGCTTCAAAACACTGTGAGCTGGTCTGAGCTGTCACCTGACCACAAACCCTGTCCTATGATTGGGCCACAGTCGTGAACCTCAGCGAGCTGACCAGAAGCCAGGCCTGTGATTGGGCCAGAGTTTTAAGAGCACTTCCTCCTGTAGCCAGGCAGACTCCCATGAGTACTGAAGGGTTTGAAAACACAGATAGGCTGTAGTCAAGAGAGACACAGTTACAAGTAGTACCATTTTGTACATGAATCCTCTGCAGTAGTTAGGTAACCATTATAAAGTCCAAGTGAATGAATTTTACAATTCATACCTGTCAGATGATACCAGGAGCTACAAATATCAGCTGCCCTATTTGGATGGATTCATGTTCATGTTGACATAGTGACTTTTAAAGGTTTTAATCAGCTAAGGAGATTCTCTAAGCTGAACAGAGACATGTAGTCCTTCAGATAAAGTGAAAACCTGAAAATAATCTAAACTGAAGATAAAGGATTTCACATCACCTCTGCTGACAATTGGAAAAACCTCACAAATGCAGGTGATGTTGTTGTGACTCTGAGATTGTGTTACTAGGCAGATATAATAAATCAAACAGACTTCAGAAGTTGCTTGTGCAGAAAGGAAGAAGCTGCTGGAATTTTTGGAGTTTTAATTGTTAAAAGAACAGTCTTTGGGAAATTTCCTTGTTTGCCCTCTGAGTTATAGTAGAAATCACTTTCATCTCTGCACATCCTGTCCAAAGATGGGTCCTCCGTACCTATAGACTTAGCACAAAGACTGGAAGCAGAGGCAAAAATGCTAGCCTTCCTCCACCAAAGTGAAAGAATACACCATACTGTAGATTTTCTCCTCTGATTCTGGGTTTAGCCGCAAACAAGCATATTTCCTAAAATGTTGAATTATCTTTTGAAATACTAATAGTGCTTCTTTTGTTGATGAATGAAAATATATAGACTGATTGATCCTAATAGGAAATTGGGGAAAGGAAAACCATGGTGCTGGTTATTGAAACTTAATACTTTTTCAGTGTTGACCAAAATGTGTCTTTAGGATTCAACAGCTGGCAGCCGAATGCTTTTTTACATGTTCTTTAATCTTTGATTTCCTTATCAAAGTCAAAATAACTTAAAAAAACTATTGATATTCTTTACAGAAAGGAATTTAAAAAATACTCAGATTTCAAAACCAGTGCTGAACATTTCCAAACAATACCCAGCCTAAGGTGCCCCAGTGGTCTTGAGGTTTATGGTGCCAACCATGAATCTTAATGTTCCTGGTAAGAATCCAGAGGCCTGCAATACGAAGCAAGTTCAACATGCCCAGGATGTCTTTTCATTATCTGGATTCACTAAACCTAACAACTGCAGTCTGGCTAAGCGGTCTTATAACGATGGTTATCAACTCGTTAAGTCAACCCGGGATTTCCCAAGCACGTTCAGGTTAAAGAGGCGGAGTTGTTAATTAAAATCAGCGTTGTCAGAGCCATTAGTTAAGTACCTAATATTATCTATCTAGCGATGTCCAAAAATGACATTTAACAAGGTGAAATGTAAACCATAAAATCACATTACTAGAGTAGAAACACTAGAAATAATTTCCAGTTATCAAAGTCGGGCTGGGGATTTATTGTAAATAAGATAACATAAATTATTTTTACTTACTGAGTGAGTGTTTTTGCTCCATAGTCTGATGGTGATTTATTGTGACTTATTATGAATAGCCTATGTGATGCTGATAAAAAAGTTACAGTAAAGTCAGTAAAGTAGAGAGGAGAGGGGAGGTTGATCTGAGGTCGATCTGACTGATGTGTTCATTTATAATCATGGGAAAACCAACAGTGTGTGGATAAAAGCATCTTTGTTTAATCGAAATGAAGATGTAACAGTCAGTATGTGATCATTTAGTGTGATAAACTCTCACTCCGTTTGTAAGAAGCTCTGTTGTGGACATATGGAAAGACTGGGACAAAATGTTTCCACTGAGCTATAAAAATATCTATTGATTGATTATTTGTCACTTTATAGTAAGGTTTTGATCTGATCCTCTGAAGTTAACCTGCTCCAGAGCAGGTTAGCCATTCAGCATAAGTTACTATGGCGATTTACCGCGATAAGAAGTGAACCACTGTCATAAGACTGAAAACCCAGAGTTAAACCTGAAGTTACCACTCTTAACTGCAAATCCTGCTTCATAGTACAGGCCTCAGGTTGGGACCATTGTTGTCATTTTCCAACTCTCTTATTTAATTTCCTGTCATCATGTCACTGAGATCTCTTAAACAGATGCATAAAATGCCCCTAAAAAAATTAAAAAAACACAATACACAAACTAAGCATCTACTTATTTGTACATCCTCCTCTGTTACCTTGTTTTTCTGTATCTCTGTTTGTGTCTCACTCACCACTTGATTCAAACACATACCTCATCACTCACAGTTGTTGCCGATCACACACACCCTTCTCCTGTGGTGTATGTGCAATCATGGCAGGCACAGTCTGTGAAGAAGTCACCTTTTTTTTGTTGTTGTTGTGGGCGTTTGGCTGTTGGATGCTTGTTGCTCTGCCCCAGGCATGTTGACAGCAGCTGGTACATGGGTCATTGTAGGGTCAGATTTGGCAGTTTTGCCCTCCTACCACTGTTTTCCTACCAGCCTGTACACTCCCAACCCATCCCCTGTTCACCAGGTTGCTTTGGAGACTGGTTTGGAAAGCGTTTAGCAGTGCAACACTCAGCTTGGTAAAAGGTAGGGATCTGGCTAAATAAGCTGCAGTGTCTGATGCTGCAGAGATGTGATGTGTCCTCTCACGTCTAGATCAATCGATCAAACAAGGCAATTATGAGGGAAGTTCCAATCATATTTTTTGACCCACTTCCCTCAATCTAATATTTATGTCTTTTTTAGCACTGATTTTGCTTTATAACCTCAATTACTATGTTGTTCTTAATATTTATTTACTTTTACTTAATCGTACAGTTACATGGTACACATTCAGCCTATAGCAGGCTTACATGAAATGAGCAGTTTAAATATGTCTGAAAGCAGAATTGATGGGAATTAACCAGATTTTTATGATATTTTGTATGGTGTCCTGTAGTCTTGTGTACATTACATCTAAGAAAAGAGGAATGCTGAGTGTAGATCTGTTGTGATCTGTTGTGGCTTAAAAAATGGACAGGATTTTAATAGCCTTTCCTCAGTGTCAATGTAAACACAATACATAGGCATATTTTAGAACTGCTAGCTGCGGTTAATCTATTCTGTGTACTCTGTGGTTGATTTCCAAAGTACTAAAGATTTGTGATGACATAAGGTTGCTTTTTGCTTCAAACAAAGTGCATTTTTAAATGTCTTGATGAGGAACATGCTGTGTAAAATCTAAGGAATTTTCTTAACCAATCTGAAAGTCTATATTTTATGAATGTGCTAAGATTTGTTGCTCTCGAAATTCTACTCTGTATAGTTGCTCAACTGATCACGTTGACATCATTCAAGGTAAAACTCTTGACTGTTTACCCTTTCTGTATCAGTTAGCTCTGGCTTCATGTCCAGGTGATGTAAAAGAGAGCTGAAAAATATAATCTAACTGGTAGACAGAGTCCAATTATTTTCTAAAATGCTTCCCCTTGCACATCTGTCTCTTTAAGTCTTGAGAACAAGTCTGGACATGTCTGTGAATAGCACTGACTGCTACACCTGTGAATGTGGATGTGTCCTAGCTACACACTACATAGTAATTCTAAGAATGTAGCACATGTACAGTGGACACATTTAAAAATCAAAATGCAATTACATGCACTGAAAGTTTTTTATTATGTCCCTCTGTATAAGAGAAAAAGGAGCATGTCACTGCTAGGAAATACTGAAAAATCTGTGTAATGATAGAAAACTCTGTTGTCAGCTCTGAAAACAAAAAAACACATGAAATTACATTTTTGCTCACTATTTGTGGATGATTATATTTCGAAACTGCAACACTAATTTCTGCTATTCTTCCCATCTATCCATCTATCTATACTGCTTTTGAGTGTCACAGGGGTGCTGGAGCCAGTCATAGAAAAGCCTGGTTTGAACCAGGCGACAGTGTTAACCACTGCACCATCATGCTGCCCTAATTTCTGCTATTCTAACCACTAAAATAGACACAACATTATTATGTGGTGTATACTTAACAAACCAGGATAAAGTATAGACCTGGGATACAGATACCATGTTGGTATCTTTTTATGTTGAAAAATACAATAACATACATAAACTTGACATGCACTGTGAGGAATTGCTATATAAAGGAATGTAATATGAAGCATATTTGAACTTGAGAAAGAGATGAAGGTGGGTAAAAAGAGTAAAATCACTCTTGGAGGAGTAATGTGACTCTGCAAGGTGATATTACCACCTCTTCAGCTGAATTGTGTGTGATTGTGTGTTCATTGCCCTTTGGAAATAACTTTGACCCCACCTATATCTGTCTTGAATGATTGCCTATTCGCTGCAATACTGCCCATTTTGGAGACTCTTGGGGTTCAACTTAAAATGTTTCTTTTTCTGCCCCTTTGTTGCGCTGCACTCTAAAATGTTTGTCTCCTCTGTACATGCATTTCTCCTGTCTCTGAGGAGGTTTCTGGAATATTCATAGAGGTGCATTAATGATTATATTTTTTTCTGTGACTACCATATTAGGAGGCATTGGCCTGTTAAACACAGTAACATGAAACATGGCGTGATTTTTATAATATTTATAATAGAATTTGAGTAGAATGTTCTTATATTATGACAATTGACTGGCGTTGTTTAAGTTTTTGTCTCTTTTTGGAAATACTCTCTGACATCAGTTTCCTTTGGTGCAATGAAGACCTTTCTGCCCTGTTATGCACTTGTCTTTCAATGGCAGGGAGAGTGGCATTGATGAGAGGAGCTAGTGGGTGTTGAGGGCTTCGGTGTGTGCACTTTGCCCTACATACTATAACTTGTCCTACTTGTGACTGGCTGCTTCACAGAGCATAGGGTGCCTTTACACTTAAAAAAGTCAGAAAAAGCCAAATAAACACTCACAGAAACAACCCACTGACCATCTGAAAGCTTTTTGATATGCAAGGCAGCACCTTACTGAATCATGACTACAACTGGCAATGAGTTTGTGCAGAATGGTTTTAACTATTTTTTTTTTCAGTTTTATGGAAAAATTGAGCGTCTTAGGGTCATTTGTGTTGTACAGATTGTAAAGCCCTCTGAGACAAACTTGTGATTTTAGCTCTATAAATAAACCCGACTTGACATGACTACAAGAGGAAAGAAGAGAGTGTGTGTGTGTGTTTAGTACACATGTATGCATATTTACGAGCAGCAAAAGCATCCATCGAAGTCTGGCACTTTGTCAACAGTGTAAAGGACAAAATAAAAGACCTGGATTAATAGAAGATCTGCCTAGTCATAAAACACTACACACACACACACACACACACACAGTAAATCTCTCAGTCAAGCCAAAGGGTTTATTGTTTTATTTATCTTTTATCATCATGTCATCTCTCTGCAGTGAAATCACTCTGTAACTGCCCTCGCTCCCTTTTTCTCAAACTGTTTCTTGTCCTGTCTTACTGCCATTACCCCTTCTCCTCCTATTCTTCCTCCACCATGTGATTTAATCAGACCCTTGGTTTACACCCTCCTCCCCTGTTGTGTGATCCCATGGTAACTTGTGAGTCATGCTGGGATTGCTGGTTATTTTTGGCTACTCAGCTGATGAGCTCTGCAGGCATTGGACAGTAAAAGGTTAACACTTTTAGTAGAGGTGCTAATGGCAAAGTGATGCTGTACTTTTTCTTTCAGATCACTAGGTTTTGGAGGTATGACCTCCAGTATGTGTATTGTGATGTGTCGTGGTAAACCTCAGGTTCAGCCTCAGGTCTGATCAGTTTGTGACCTTTTGTGTTTGAGTTCACACATCAGTTTGCACTAACCTTTGCTGTGTAGTAACAAGTCAACCCTGTTTCCTAGGAATTATTTTCAGGTACAACTAAACAAAAAATTTGAAGCTATACCTTTGGCCTTTGGAAATCATTATAGGCTCCATTGTCTCACATTGTAAATGGATTCATTTAGAAAACAATCGTGAGATTAGTTGATAAAGATCACCATCATTTCCCTTATTATCAAATTTTACTTTAGATTTGAAGAGAATGGATATTGCCACCAAATATTCTCAGTCACTTCAAAGCAGCATTTTTGGATTTGCTTCCCTGTGTTTACACTCAAAATGACTCAGCCAGTCTGGGGCTCACTGTCTGGATGAAGCGGCAGGCAGGGTGTCTGTTGTCGGATGTGATGGTTACAGTACGGCCTGTCCCTCTGCCAGCCATGCTGTCCCGCTGTCACGCCATGTGGGCTGAGGCGGGAGCATAGAGGGCAAGTGGATGACATCATTCCTGAAGTTAAAAATGAACCAGGGGCAGATGTAGGGTGGATGATGCAAGCCTGGTGCAAACCCACCTGAGTGGAAACCTGAAGACCTGAGGAGGATTTGCTGTCGCTTCACTAGGCAGACGATTCAGGCTCTCTCCATCAGTCCTGTCTTCCTCCTCCTCTGTTGTAATCCCAACTCTCCCCTCACTGCTAAATAAATCATACCAGGCTTTCCAGCATTGGAGTGGTGGAGGGTTTGTGTTGTCAGACGAGAGGGGCCAGGCTGTGGGGATTATCAGACAGAGCAGAACGGAAGACTTAACCGTTTTTCTTTGCTGGCTGTGTTCACACTGCAGCTCCTAAATCTTACATTTGATCCTCTTTACACAAGTGACATTGAGTGTTTCTGCTCATCAGCATGAAGAGAAAAATACTGCATGAACACTTTAAATCAATTAAATTAATCAGTTAAAACATGTAAGGTTGCATGTATGGATGTGCATGTGTATGTGCACATGTGACCACTTGTCAGTCTGAGTCAGTGATTTCAGCTTGATATTTTCCTGGGGATGTGTTGGTTTTTTTGACATTTCAAGTGTAAATTGATTCATGAAAATAATTATGTAATAGATTAATGAATAACAGAAATATTTGATTAGCTGCAGACGGTCTTGTCAAATCCCTCTTTGTGTCGTCCTTTTTTTAACCTTGGTGCAGACTATCTGTCGTGTTGTCACTGTGCCTCTAGTTTTTACTGTCCCTTTTATAAAAGAGAGGATGTTTCCTGATCTTTTGACCTGCTTTTCTCCCCATAATTCTCATATGTCTACAGTCACCCAATGAAGCAGAAAGGCCACAAAAAGCTGCTCTGTAATTAATTTGTCTGTCTGATTTGACAGATGGATGTGACTTTCTGTGGCTGTTGATCACTTGCAGGTCTTTTCAACTTTGTTGGCACTCCATATTGTTCCAGATATGAGATACATCTGTGAGAGCAGTATGAATCAAGACAAGTTGCATATATAAATATCATCATTGTCAGGAGTGGAGCTTGAGACCTCTACCTGCTTGTCTCGCTCTCATCCCCTTATCTCCCTGTGCTACCGCCCTCCCTCCCTTTCTCCCTTGCTGCAGGTTAAATCTCCATCTATTTATAGAGTGCAGCAGCAGAGATGAATTGTGGGTCAGTATGTTGAGAGGGAGGAGGGTGCTGTTGTGTGTCGCATCACAACTTGCATGGCTTCTTGTCTTGGAGGAGAAAAAAGTTGACCATGTTTGCTCCACAAGGAAAAGTCTTTTTTGGGTGGGAACTGGCAAATACAAACAAATACAATTTGTTGCATGTATCTTACAATAAGTTTATGAAAGGGACAATTAAACCACAAAGTCTTTCTCTTTATAATTTGTATTCATGCTTACACACACACCAGCCTACTGTACCTGCCAAACAGCCTGTTGTGGTTGATGTTGACAGAAGGAAAAGGTTGGGTGGAGCTGAATCCAGGTCAGCAGGCAATGTACTATTATTAGAACAACCTCCAGCTAAATATTAGCCACCTGAAAACAAAAGCTGCACTACACACACTATTTCTATGAACGGCATATCAAGAACCAATTTTTACCACAATACCAGCATATTACCGGCTCATTAGTTATATTAGGATAGAGGCTAAAGTAAACAATTTAGACAAAAACAAAACCCAGAGGAGGTTGTATTTTCAGTAGCTTGATTTTTAGCAGTACAGTTTTAGCAGTTGCATCCACCAGCAGTGCTATGCTAACAACTAATCTTAGCCAAATCAGCCTGCCTCCTTCAGCAGCACAGCTCACCCAGGAGTGAGCCAGCATTTGTGCACTTACTGTTGACTTTAGGCTTTGACTGAATTACTCTTTATGGCTTGTAATCCCATAGCTTTGTGCATAGCAGCTCAATGGTGCTCCAAAGGAGCATTTTCACCCACACGGCTGAATTCTGGACTATTTTTGCGCCGTGCTCTGGCACTGCTCTGAATAGTTTTCACTGTGGCTGGTAGATATGTGGTCCTAATTCTTTGTTTTGAATCCCTACAAAGGCCTTTTCACTGCACTAAGCCCCAGCAAAAGTAGTAGTAATGTTTGAATGTGATGTGATTGAGAATGGAGGCATCATTGTTCTGCACTTGCAACAGAAAAGAGGCCATTGTGGATGAGATTGATGCAGCTGTACAGGTTGTTGTGTAGCAGGTTGATTTACAGAAAATGATGCTGGCAGGACCTTTTAAATTAAAACATCATAAGGGATTAATTATATTATCAATTGGAATTCTAGTTGCTAATTTCTAGATAAATTTGTATGGTCGGATGTTCTTTATTTAAGTCCATCTTTGTTGACACCTTGGTATGTGGGGGCACTTTGAAGAGAGAAATTACCCATGATTATTACTGTGACCTTTGGCTTCTATATGGTGACCTTTCGTAATTGTTGTCACAAGGACTGCCATGTAGAAAATCCTCTTTGTATGTCATTCAGAGCTCTAACAGAGTCAGCACTGTCCTCTACATTTGAAAATAAAGAGGCTGACTTATTGCCACAGCAGTGAAACCAAACAGTTTTTTTTTGGCTCATGCCAAACAGACGATTGGTTCTGCCAACCTTTTAGACTGATGATCTCAAGTTGTTGGAGGAAAACTGGTGGAAAGATGAACTTTGACACCAAATTTCTGTGGTTGTACGTCATCTGGATGGTGCAATTGCTGTCAATCAATTTACCCCATATTTGTCACTCCTTTGTCACCAGGTTTAGGGGTGGGTATTGCTGTAATAGATACCAGTGCTGAAACATGAGTAATAGTAAAAGAAATATTTTCAAATGTTAAATGTTTTCTAGACACGATCAGCCATACAGAACTTGACTACATTAAAAAATTGTAAAATTATGATTAATCCTTCCATTACCTATACCACTTATTCTTGAGGGTCATGGGGGGCTGGAGCCAATGCAAGTTGACATTGTGTAAGAGGCAGGGTACACCCTGGACAGATCAGTAGTCTATCACAGGGTTGACATATAGAGACAAACAGCCATTCACACCTACACACACACACACGTATTGGTAATTTAGAGTCACCAGTTAACCCAACCTGCATGTCTTTAGACTGTGGGAGGAAGCCTGAGAAGCTTGGGAAAACCCATGCAGGCACAGGGAGAACATGCAAACTCCAATTAGAAAACCCCCTGGAAAACTGGGGTTTGAACCTGGAACTGCACCACTGTGCTGCCCAGAATTAAGTTTTAAGTCTATTTGACTATTTGATCAAAGAATAAGTAAACATGATTACAAATCTGACAAGACATTTTTTGCCAGGCTCTTGACTGTTTCTGACACCAAGTGCTGCCGACATAACAGACAAGTGTTTAGGTTTGATGCTCAACCCCAACCCAACCCCTAACACATGACGGCCTCTTTACTTTCTAATTCTAGCAAATCATTTGTAGGGATGCATCAATAGGATATGCTGCCAATACTTGGCTCCATTTTACTTTACAGAGGAATTTTGCCAATGAAGCCACACAGTATGGTATAGAGATTTTAAAATTCGTGAAAAAGAGAGCACTAATACTGGATTGGAAATTGGTCTTAGCAGATTAATATCAGGAGGGAAGAAGCCATGTTTTTGTGAAGGGCTAAAAATCCAAATAATTGCCTCTTTAAGGTGTCACACTTTTTTGTCTGTTTGGGCAAATACTCAAGCAAAAGCCAAACTAAATTTATCTCATTCATCATTGTGGCTCAGCTTCTTTTGAGGTGAAGGGATTTATGTTATTTATTCCTTGTGGAGATTTTAGTGTCATGATTTGATATTGAAAATTGTATTTCTCTGTTTATCATTGAGGTGAGATGTTTTGAGCCATTTTGAGGATTTTTGTATTTCTTTGCTCTCTTTTTCTAGCTTTCTGCCATTTGCCTAAACAAAATAGAAGAGAAAAGTGCTCAACAGAAAAGGAAGATCTCTCATACAGCAGAGACCCAGCGTTATCCAATCCTCGGTCTAAAATTTCCCCTCTCTTTCCCTGCCTGCCTCCCTGCTTTACTTTTTTCAGCCATGTGTTTTCACTGTCGGTTAAAGCATCTCAGTCTTAATTAGGTGTGCCTCACCCTACCCTGTGCTGAAAAAAGAGCCTCTCTCTTTTATTACGGCCTGCTGTGAATGTGAAACCTCCTTCAGACCTCACTTCTCACCATCGCAGGGCCCTATATTTACCAGAGCCACCCCCCCCACAGAACCCCCTCATTACTCCTGCAGGCCTTTGAAGAGGTGATAAAAATGCCAGTGTAGAAAGTTCCAGTGGTTTGGATATCGCCCTGCCCCTGTGTCTGAAAATGGAGGGCATAGTTAACATCCCTGGTTGGAACCAAATCATCAAAAGTAGATGTCACTGACCCAATCATCAGATTGTACAAAAACAAAAATCTCTCTTTAGCAGTGACATGCCCCAAACCACTGACTTCCTGTGACTTCCTATGACTTTGTACGTCCGTCTGGCAGCAGCTTCCTGTCTGGTGGGATGCAGAGATGAAGCGGAGCATGACTAGAAATCAGCCTGCGGGGAAGCTGCAGAGGTGAACGTGGTCCAGACTCTTGCTATAAATGACATGACGGAGCAGGACGAGGAGAAGAGCAGTCATTTTCCTTGGCTCTTCGCAGAAAAGCTTGGCACAGTTTTTTCTCTTTGAAGATCTCCTCCCTCCTTTCTGTCTCCCTTCCCTTCATCCTTCCGCTTGTATGTTCAGAGGATTTTGTTTATCTGCCAGCTCTTCAAGCACACTAAGCACTGCAGTACCCTATGAAAGGGCCGAATCATCAAGAGAGCTAAGGTTTAGTTTGGAACTGGGCCTAGCTGTTTCACTCAGTCGGATACACCAATATATTAACTACTGCAGGGGAGTCTTCCTCACTTTCTGTCTTTCCCCCTGTCTGTGTTTTAGTTTTCATCCTGCTGGACTGTTAAGGACAGAAGGGTTGCTAGTTTGTATCAGAAAATATACTTGAATATCCATAAACTTACCTGTGAACCTTTCACAGTGGTGGACTGTGTTCGTCTGGTGTTGCTTGGAAGCTTTTATATCTAAATTCTTGCAACCGTAAATGTGGGACAAAGAGCAAGCTTTGGCAAAAGCAGTTACCACTGCATCTGCTGCACTGTGACGTTGGTGTTTGTATTTTGAATGGGCGGCAGGGTACAATTCCACTTGGCCACCAGCAGCTGCATCCAATCTTGCCTGCACAATACACACCTCTAATCTCATCATCATGTGGCTAAATAAAGAGGCTTGTAGCTTAGTGGGATTGGTTAGCACTTTGACACGATTACTATGAAAACTTTAGCTAACTAATATGTTAAACGTTGTTTACTGTTATGTCCTCTTTTTTTCAACAGGAAACCACATAAAGGAAGCTAGGCACCCTCAAAAATGCCAGAATCAGATTCTTGTGTTATGTGTAAGCAGCTCTAATATTTTTCACTTTGGTCTGTGTATGTCAAGTCTTAAGGCACCATCTTTGTCAAGCATACAAATCAGAATATTTGGAATCTAAATGAAATACTTCAGAATAAATACACACACTGCACATCTAATATGAGCACATGTAGGTGTGCTCAGAGTCATAATTCAAAATGTTTCAGAATAGGTGATTTTGATTCAGAGGACCTGTTTGTCACCTTTGACCCTTGTTTAAATTACACAGTTGCCTTCCCAGGGTTTCCATAGGGATGCAGCCTATTGTGCTGCAGCCACTGTAAGGCTGATGCATTACGGGATTGAGAACATTAGTTCCCTGCCACATACAGTCGCAGACACACTCACAGAGGTATAATGTCCTGCAGCTCTTTCCATATGTCAGTCTTACACTTAACCTGTAAGACTGGTAATAATGGTTTATGATTTTTCATATAGTCAAAGAGCATGTGTAGCCTGCAGTGCCATTTTCCTTTGTTATCCTGCATCACATCTTCACACTGTTTATTGTGTCTGACCAACAATAATAAAAAAGACATTGCTCTTAACACAGAGAAGTAGCAAACTCTTACACAAGCCGAAATCAGCAGTTGCAGGTCTGTGTGCCTCTAGAGCCAGACTGAGTCTAAATAGTCTGCTGTAGGAGTGGCCATCTTGCATCAGTGACCGGGGAAAGTAGGCCACCGGCCTCTTTCGCACAGGCAAAAGAGGCTGTGCAGACACACAGCTGATCTCTACAGCACACTTGTGTCATCAAAACGAGCCATGTCTGACATGGCCGACCGCACACACATGCTGCACTTCAACTTGTTGTTTCCCTTCACAAATGGAGCTGTGTATCTGAGCAAGCAGGCCAACATTGTGTGATGTGTGGTAGTCCCTGTTTGATATTCAAATGCCTTGTGATTGATTTGTTTCAGAGATGGCTCTATTGTTTTAACCTGCTGTAGTATTGCAGTAAATCCAGCACGAATGTAACAGTAAACCATTAAAATTATTTGTATATATTCAGTAAAAAAGGATTAAAAAAGGATAAAAAGGATCCCTTAATCCCGGTTTAATTAGAAGTCACAGTAGCAGCAGGAGTACTCTCAGCTCAAGGCCTTCACGGGTCCTTTAAATTCATAGATATCGAGACTTGACCTGGGATGCAAGTTGGGGGCCAGGTCCAAATTATCAATCTGAGTTCTGTTTATGGTTGTGGGTTTTTGGTCTGCATGTTAATATATTAACAGTGTTCCAGCTCTTTTTGCACTGACTACACTCTGGATAAAATGTAATAATCATCAGGCATATTTGAGACCAAGTCTGACAATTTTCAGCTCCCTTTTCTCAAAAATAAATTCATGCATCTTCTATGTATCTGTAGTTGTGGCAGGCTAGCATACAGATATTATCTATTAACTAACTGAAGGATTTTGAGTTGCCTCTCTACATTCGCTTCTACATACAGTTTGTAGATGATTGACTGGTCCAGCACTTAGGCTTTTGACTGTGTTTGCTAGGTTGTTCAGTTTTCCTCTAGTTTCTTTTTAAAATCTCCTCCTCACTGTTAGACATTATCATCATATATTTTAATCCCTAAGGGAAATAATATCCCTCTGTCATTAAGAGCATTACGGTATCATTTTATCTGACTACATTACCAATCTCTAATAAGTAAAAAAATGAGTGGTTGCTTAGCCATTAGCACTCCCCACTCACTTTAGAGAGCAGAGAAGCTAACAAGCTAATTGAGTTTGCACTTAAGCCGAACACAGCCCTGCTCTGATTAAGTTCAGCATTGGTTTCCAGGTTGAATGTAAGCAGCTTCTGGCCACTGTGGATTAGTCACCCTTGCTTCAGTACTGCTCAGAGTAAGTTATTTACCTCTTATTTCAGTGCTAATTTTCACTCACATCATTTGCATTTTGGAAGAACTCTTTTTCAAAAATTATGCTAGGAGCCCATGGTGGGTTGTGAGAGGATTTAAATCCCTAAACTATGCCTTAAAATTAATAGTTTAAGCTGCTGATGCCTACACAAAGTCCCTGCTATAGAAAGCGGATGTGTTGTTTGATATTCCCAACCCTTAGATACAGAATCTTCTGAGATTTTTTGTTAGTTATTAGTGTTACTGAGTCATGATGAATCAGATTGTCATCCCTCTTTCCTCACTTAATTTTACTCATTCACTGCAATACTGGGCATATAAAAATTCTCTCTATAATCATGCTGACAAAAGTTGTGCAGAAATACTTTAAAAGTTAAGAATCAGTAGTCCTGAGTGTCCTGTCTATGAACTCCCACTCCTGTTTAAGTAAACAGACACAGGCTCTTTTCTGATGTTGAGTTGGTGGGTGGGGGTTCTCTTAAGTCAGGCAGGAGATAAGATAGAGTTGTGTGGGAGTTTTGGGTCACTGAGGGAGCTGAGGAAGGCAGTTAGCCAACCTAGGGATAAAAACAGATGTTCTGTAGTTGTTGTGATTGTGTCCGACTCTGTTTCTGAGTGAAAAAGACTTACTGTGGAGCCCATCGTTCCTCTCTTCCTCCATAGTTGTCGTTGTTGATACACAGCTTTGAAATTACACTTGAAGAGAAAAAAAATAGGTTAAAAGAGCATTTACCAACATTTTACAGAATTTACCTAACATACTGAAATTGGCTTGTAACAGTTGTAAGAGCGAATGAACTATAAAGGTGCAATATAATTTCAGTTCAGAAGTCCAGAAGTCTGAATGACAAGTAGAGTTGGTGGAAACAAAATTCCAGTTCATATTAATCTGGTAAAATAATTTAATAAAAAGGCTTAGGTCTAACTCTAGACATTTAACAATTCTAATGTGAGGATTTCCAGCAGGGTTAATGTTTGTTAATGTCTTACTTTAGAGCATTAACATGCTAATATTTAATGGACCATTAGAGTGTCTTTATTTTTGCAGGTATTTGGTCATAAACCAAAGCACTCATGTCGCAGGATCACCAAAGTCATTATGATACATCTTCTGGGGACCATGAATGTCTGTACCAAATTTCTTGGCAATCAATTCAATGGTTGCTGAAATATTTAGACCGGAAATATTTAGACCGGACCAAAAGGGTGTCATTGCCATTCACAGAACCATACAATTAGTGTAGCTAAAAACTATGAAGCTGAATCGAACAGGAGTGAAAGTGGTTGGGTATTGGTTAATTGGTTAACCTTTTGAGCACAGATATGTCCATTAATAGCTGCTCTTGTAAGAGAAATTGAACTCCAAACTTAGACAATGTTAGTACCTTGCTAAACTATGCTACACTGGACTCTATCTGTAAATCCCTAAAAAGTTTTCACCAACTTCTCTATTTACTTCCTCCTTTCAACTGAATTTAATTACCTTCTAGTGAGTAGCATTAGCATCTTTCCTACAAAACATTTTTCTATCACTTTATCTTGTTTCATCCCAAGCCTCCAAGCAGGCCTTTCTAACAGGATTTGTCTAATAGTGTACTACTCCCTGATTCATATCTCTGCAACCCCCAGTCAGCCAAGATCAACACTAATGAGCCAATGAAAGAAAAATAATGAGCTTCTAGCAGTCGCTCAACTATGTCTTCTGCGGATGGGAGAGGACAGTGCGCTGAATCTCAGTAACAACAGGGGTAATAGCATCCGACAGCAAGCTAATTCCTCTGGTGTACTCAGCCGCTTCATCTGGGCCCTATCCAGAGGCTTCAGACCTGGAGAGTTTGATGAGTTAAGGAGGCAGTGACTCTCTGGTTTCTTCTGTCTCTTTAAGCATTATTATACCAAATGTAAAAGCACCAACTTTTGTCATAGTTTGAATATGTGAACAAATATGACCAATACTTGTATGATGGCATGTGAGACAATATAGCTTTGAAAACCATTTTAGACTGATACCAAAGACATTTAGCCACCGGTTGTGCAAAACAGTTGAGGCGGCTGCTACAGAGGTTGTCAAATCTCACTTTCATGTTGCATTTCTATAGGTTTCCACCCTGATGGGGGCTGGCTTATCAGTGTTTGCCCAGTGTATGTCTAATAGATGGACATTGATTTACATGTTGGCCAACTTGAAGACTCCATGGAGATGGTGGTCTTTTTTTGGTACATGTCCAAACCAATCTTGGACTCTTTGTTCAGATGTATACTAGTGCCTATTCATGTTCCATGTATATTGTCCCTTATATTTGCACTTTCTTGGTGACGTGATCTCAGGGATTCAAACCAACTACAGCATCACTGGCTTGGTTGAGTCTTGATGTTGATGCTTGAAGAGTTGCTTGAAGATCCAGACAGGAAAGATGAGATACAGACAAAGCAGGAACTCTTCTTCTGATCTGGACTGAAGAAACCAGAAAACTGCCTTAATCTACTTGTCTCTCTGCCTATTTCACCTTTTTATTCACTAATCCATCTTTCTACTCTCCCTTATGCTTTTCTCTCTGCCTTTGTCTCCACTGTGTTGGTATGTTTTCCCTACTGATCCTCCAGGCTCAGAGGGCTGATGGAGGAATGTCATGATGAAAGGAACAGTGAGAGGATGTTTGGTTGTCTTGTGTCTGGATGTCCTTAGATTTTACAGTCAGAGAAAGCATCAGCTCCTTATAGGCCTTGACACTTTGAACTTCTTGAACTCTTCTTTTTTCATTTACTAATTTCAAGACTGAATCTCACACCTCTGTGATTAGTTTATTGAGGAGTTCAACATGATCATCATTTTTAGATTATATATATATATGTGATCTCATGGAATGTCTTTTACATAACTTTTAGTTGGGCTTTGTCTTACAAAAAATGTACTCTGTTAGGCCTAGTATATTTGGGAACATGGTTAATCTTTAGGCATACTCAGAGTTGATCTTTCAAGGGGCTCAGCGTTTTCCCTGCCTCTGCATGGCTATGGAAAAGCCCTGATGTAGTGGTTTGTCGGCCTGGTTATAAGCAATATCCATTTCACTGGCTGTCAGTCCTCTCTGTGTGACTAAAAATGGGGTGATAGCCCATTACGTTATGGAAAGTTGCACCAGTGCCCAGAATGTAACCCCCATACTACTACTAGATATAATTACATGAGCTACACAATACTGTCTGTCTCTCTCTCTAACTACCTGTCTCTCTTCTCTCTGTCATTATTTCACTGTGTCTCTTGACCTTCTTACGTCTTGCTCCTTTTCACTTCTTCTACCTATCTTTGGACTTTTTAAACTCAAAGATCTTGAAGAATTGTATCCTCTGTATGTTTATGAAAATTAAGTCCCTAAAAAGGAAACCCAAAAATACCTAAAATATTGGTGGATAGTGTGTATCTGCTATGAGAAATTTATGTTTGAAACAATCATTAATATCAAAATAAGAAATTCCATATTGATCGTTCCTTATGGTCATTTTCAGTATAGCAAAGGAGCAGACACTCCCCTAGTTTCTCAGCTGCACCCAAGCGATCAATAGAGATTTATAATTGACCAGCCTGTCTCTTTCTCTGCCTCTCTCTCTCTCTCTTCCCCCACAGTGAGTCTGTTTTCTTGGCCTACACAGAGCTCCCTGTTTTCACACCCAGTCAGAGCAAAGCAGCAACAGAAATTAAGCTTGGGTTGCAACATGTCTTCATTCCTCACTAATGGATTTTTACCTAAAATGTGCCTTCACTTAAACCTTTTCCCCTTAAAATTCCCTTACACATTAATTTGAATTATAAACATCAACCATTTTTAGAAGCTGGCAGACCTTTGAAAAATGGGATTTAATCAGACTGCTTTGTCACTTTTGAGGCTGTAGTTTGTCATATGTGTTATCGAACGGAGGTTGGTTTCTAATTTTCTGTCCTCATTTACATGTGTTGAGCCCCTGAGGTTAAGAGATATGAAATCCACTTTACAGTCAAAATAAGTTTCCCAAACACATCTCATGGTCCAGCTGTAAATACCTCAACAACAAACTAAGGGTTCTTATGGCTTTCCTTGAGGATATTTATTCTCTATTTGTTGTCATTTTGCTGTCACAGTGCTGTTCTCCAGATTTTAAGATAAAGGCAGTGGTGGTCTTCTTCAGGGAAAACAGCTAAACATGAATCAACACTACAAGCTTTTTACATTAACTTTGTGTTTTTGCATGTCTGTTGTCAGGAAGCAGCATATCAGCGCAAATCACATGTCTGGTTCATCTGCACAGCACCACATCAGTGTGTGATGCATTAACAGCAAATGCACAACTCTGCATGCGCTCTCTGCAATTAACATCTAAATTGTGATAGATAAAGTTCATATTGTAGTTGTGTTAGATATGATTTACTTTCAGTTAACTCAGTGTTGGAGAGTCCCACTCTGTGCGTGTCCATGAACTTGCCACAATCTCAACCAGTGAAAGGCTTTCTCAGCCAGAAGACAGAAGGGGAAATGTGTCCTGTTGTTTTTCAGGCCAGTAAAGTCTTCTTGATAAAATGTGAAGGATCCCCAAGATCATCTTTTTCACATTTTAACATCTGAATTCTGTTTGTAAGATCACCTGGTTGGAAAAATTACTCTTACTGCAGCTGAAACAATTAGTTGATTAATCACCTAAGAATTTTAGGATTTATTATTTCTGAGGTGGTTGTAGGGACCTTGGATTTCATCATTCAGTTTCCAATTATAATTTTACTCTTTTACACTCTCTCACTTTTTTTGTGTGTGTGTTAAAAATTACCAAGTGAGAATGAGTTTCCAAAAAAATTTTTGAATAATCAATTACTGTACCAATGCATTAAATTTCGCTTTTCCGTGGTCCTTCCCTGGACCCGAAGCTTCTTTGATTCTACAGCGTTTTTCCAATACCTGCCCTGTTGACACGTCTGTCACAGCTCCCCAAGTGGCGAGAATCTTTTTTTTCCTCAGAATTCACTTACCAGAAAGACAAGGTTGTTCGCCCCCAAAAAAGGGATTCGCTGGATCACCGCGGTGAGCAAGCCCTGGTACTTAGGTGGCAGGCCCCCACATCTCCACCCTCTTTTACGGGGAGGTTGAGGTTAGAGTCCCAGACTCTAGCTGTGCACAGTCTCCATCCGCAGCTCTGAGTCCCCGGTGCCGTCTCACACGAGTGATCCCACTTCTGACACTAAAATTGTTATGGGAATCTTCTGTTGAATAAAGCACAGAGTCAATGGTTGTCTTTCTGTAGGTTTAATTCTTACGTTTGCAAACGGACTCACTGCACTCCTCAAGCATGAGACGCACAATGAGTACCGAGTACATCAGATTACAGGTTAAATGAAAGGTAGATAGGTAGATCAGCTGAAAATTAGCTGTTAACTGTTGTGCCTGCCTACTGTGTGCATGATCGACGTGATGAATTTGAATTGTTATATTATGCAAAACCATGTGCTCTTTATCATCCTCAATTAAGTTAACTTTTTATAGTGAATTTCAAATGGCAGTGGAAACACAGCAGAACTGGTTGTAACTTGGTGAAGCTGTCCTTGCTGTTGTTGATAACATGTGACAGGATGTACAGAACTCAGCAACAGCTGCTGCCTGTTTGCTCATCTGGAACCATCCAGAAATATTTTAATTCTTCTTCTGGACCTGACCATTTTTCTGTAAGTGTGTGTGTATTATTATGTTGTGTATTCAAATTCTGTTCAGTGTGTGAAAAAACACCCTGAGGTTAAGAAACTCATCATTACAACAATGCATCACCGGTTTGATCAATATATACTTGTTAGTGAGACAGTTTTCACACTTGCTGAGCTGCTGAAATAGGAAGTGTGTGTGTTTGAGTGTGTCTTTTCATGTGCCAGTGTCTCTGTGTGTGTGTGTTTGTCTGTCTTTGTGCATCTGTGCATGTGATATTGTGAATTTGTGAAAGTGTGTGTTTTTGTGTGTGTGTGTGTGCTGTGTCCCAAAGCTTGCACCTGGCTCCTTGTCTATGCCCCAAAGCCCAGAGAGGTGCAATAAAGAACGCCTTGTCCCCAAAACTGTGATGTGTGCACACACATAATACACTCTTAATGGTCTGTGGAGCCAGGCATAAGTCCAAATTTAGGCTAAACACACTATATGGGTATGTTAATAACAGATAATGGAAGTATATGTTACTTGCTTAAGACGGCACATACGTACATTGAGAAACTATTCTCCTCTGTCTGTGTGTGTGTGTGTGTGTGTGTGTGTGTTTGTGTGTGTTAGTCCAGGATGACTCCACTCCCCTGGCATTTCCTCAGGGGGAAGTCGCACAGCTCCTGTCTTCTCCCATCTTAGTTATCTGGCCATCATATTTATTTATTTATTTAATTATTTTAATTTAAATTCGAGAATCATTGAGGGCGGAGCCCTCATTTACAATGACGTCGAACAAATATAAAAGATAAAAAAAAGTAAAAATAATAAAAGAAAAATACAGGATAAAAGAAAAACATTCAAGTTAAAATATACATATAAATACAATTAATAAATAATATAACAACAGAATCAATTAAAACAGGTACAAGCAGAAGATAACAGGTTTAGGATTATGGAATTAAAATGAATACATTTTTAAAGTGCTTTGTAGTGTGTTCCAGGTGGACTGGGCAAAGAAACAAAAGGCAGACCTACCAAGCTCAGTATGAACTCAAGGGACATGGAGTGTAAGCCAGTCAGTATTCGTAGTCCAGTGGCCTGGACTAGCATGGATGAAATGTAAGAAAGCAGACTACCGATAAGGGCCTTATAATTAAATAAATAAATATGTGTGGATGCAGCGATGAATGTTATAAGCATCACCAGCAATGAACCTAAGAGTGGTACACAGCATCAAGGGGCTTTAGAGTCATAACACACACACACACACACACAGTCATAAACCCATATTGTCATTCCAGCTTTGTCGTCTTCTTTAAACCCTCTCACACTCAACCTCCCTCCTCTCCTTCTTTCTCCTGCTCATCTTTCTTCTTCCCACTTTCTTTCTTTCTCCAGACTTCCAGTGTTTTCTGGCAGCAGTCTGAAAAAGTATGAAAAACAGATTTCCAGGTCTTGAAAGGAAAAGCATAACACCTAAAATGTTTGTAAAAAGTAAGAGGAGAAAAATGTTGCTGTGAGACATTGCTGGCCAATAGTAACAATTTAATGATTCTCTGTACGACTAAAGTAAGGTAGGAGAGCAAGAAATTGGGAATATGAACATGAGAAAAGAACAGTAACAACAAATTGTGTTATGTTTTGATTATGGCTTTTGAACTTGTCTTTGAACGTGTCATTGGCCCCCTTTGTTCCTCTCTCCCGTGTCCACTTTCCACAAAAAGGCAGAATTTTTTCTCAAATTTCTCCCAAAACACTTAAAACCCAAAAAACCCCCAAAAAGACAAATAGAGCTATCATCATCTGTGGTTCAATGTTAGCTCATTAAAGGATTATTCCATTATTAGACCTTGGATTATACTTTCATAGTTTTCACCTTAATGTTGCAAAACTTTGATTTTCTCTAATCACCCTGAGACATAGCTAGGAAGCTGACCATAGATCAGCATCTGCGCTCAGTTTCTGTCTTTTCCACTTTTAACGAGAAACCCAGATCATTCTCCCTCTCCCTTCCCCTTTAGAGTCAAAGCTTCAGGTCAAAGGTCACACCAACTGAAGGACTGTAATAGGGTGTACTCTGGGTTCAGGTAGCACTTGTCTGAGTAAGGGACGCCATTAAAGCTGATGTCTGCTCCCTCATTGGTTCCTGATTGGAGAGAGGAGTGAAGGCATCTTTAAAGGTCATCAGGACATGAATAAGCATCTCTAAATGTCCGCTTTGGGGCTTGTTTAGGCTTGATGATTGTCATTTTGATTACCTGCTTTTATTTTTTCAAATTACTGCACATGTACTTTTGTACAAGCAGTCTGTGAAAGTGTCAGTAGACAAATGGTTCCAAATGTCACATGGGCAGTAAGTGGCCTCCTAAAGAAGTCAAGTCCGATATTCACTCTCCTTCTAGGTGTGTTTTAGGTCCATGTCAGTTCCTGAGAAAGTCATCCAGCTCCTGTGTTGCTAAATGTTCCACTGTATACAGCAGCTAGTTTCTAACTTGTCAGTCTGCTTTTTGATGCCTGGCAGACACACACAGTTGGTTTAGCAGAGAAACAGCTGCCTACTGCTTTAGGAAACAATGTTGATGAGAGCACAGTAAATGTGCAACACAGTGCACTGGAAGACACTGAAATGCTAATGTACAGTTTAAGGGAACTGCAGAGTCCAGTGATAATTCTGTGAGTGTATCTACTACTACATCTACTAAATGGGATCCCCCTCAAGGATTCATGCAAGCTAAAAGTTAAATTTTTGCAATGTTCCAAAATGTTTTATAGGCACAAAGCAACAGAGCTGATGGAAAATTTGGTGTTTGGTCAGTTGTTTTGGTCACAGTAGGATGTTTTGCTAGTGATTGGTAAACGTTCTCTTTAACTCTCTGAGTCAGACTAATTCATTAAACCTTTCTGACAAAATTGTCTGGCCAACTCAGCAAAATAGAGTCAGCAGTTGATAAATGTGACTATAAAAAAACAAAAAAATGACATCAGTCAAGCTGGTGATCTGTGGGGGGCAACGGGCCTGGCAATGCTGGCAAACACTGACTGATTAAAGTGATTGCTGGCTGTTGGAGGAGGGAGAAATGGGTGAGTCAATGATGCCCCAAAACCAAAGCAGAATCTCTCATTTTCATTTTCTTCTGCTTATCTGAGGTGGCAACATGATAAGCAAGGTATTCCAGACCTCCCTCCCTACCCAGGTTCAGATCAGTGAGGCTGTTCCTCCAAATCACGCCCCTCCTGGTGTTACCATCATCGCACACGTCAGCATTGAAATCCCCCAACAGAGCTATGGACTCCCCAGTTGGCACCCTTTCCAGGACACAACCCAAGGACTCCAAACACAATTGCTCCAGCTTCTCAAATTGATTTTTTTGCTGCTTTTCTTTGTCTTATGCGACTAAAGCATTTCAAACTGCTAGCTGGACAAAGTAAGCTATTTAAAGTTTAAAGAAGTTACCTTGGGGCCTATCACATTTTTCACTATTTTCTTATATTTTATAGACAAAACATCTAATCGATTATTAGTAACATCTCTAAATTACATGCATTTGTCAAATGTATTCCCAAGTTTCTTTATACATAATTTGTATCTGGGCGGCACAGTGGTGCAGTGGTTAGCACTGTTGCCTCACAGCAAGTAGGTTCTGGGTTTGAACCCCGGTTCACCTGGGGCTTTTCTGTGTGTGCCTTTTTTCTGTGGGTACTCCGGCTTCCTCCCACAGTCTAAAGACTGTGACTCTGAAAATTGCCTGTAGGTGTGGCTGTGTGTGTCAATGGTTGTTTTTCTCTATATGTCAGCCCTGTGATGGCCATCTGTCCAGGGTTTACCCCGCCTTTTGCCCAAAGTCCCCCTGCAACCCTCAAAGGATACAGAAGGGTATAGATAATGGATGGATAGATGGATATTCTGCATGTTACATTGCTGTGTTGAAGCTTTATTGAATGAAATTTTACAGCATGAGGTAATATCTATTGAAAGGCAGGACCATTCAATCAAATAGAAGTATTTTACATGTCTTGTGCATAATTTAATACACATTTCCCCCAAACCCTTTACAAACTGTGGGACTTTGCCCAGAATGTAAAATAAAAGTTTTATTTGTCTGTTTTGTTTTGGTCTGCTAAAAGTGTACTTCTGAGAGAATTGTTGAATCTTGACAACATAGCATATATCCAGTATAGTATATGCATGTGGAAAAAAATGCTACATGTGCCAGAACCAAGAGTATATTTTTATCTCAGACATAGCTTCTTCTCCCACAAATACAAACCTGCCTTGAGGGCATTGGAAAAAAATGTGTTGAGAGCATGTGAGCCTAAAACTCTGCGCTGAAATCAACACGGACTGGCCTCCCACCTCCCGGACCCTTCAGGCTTTTCCATGATAAGGGTAACTCTGGTCCAAACATCCCCCACAAAGACTTGACCAAGCACAGTGATCATGGTGCTAGTCATGAGAGAGTCGGATGACTGAAGGATTATGTCATGTTTGAATGGAGCATGGAGTTAGCTGGGGGGTGTTAACAGAGTTTCAATAACTACATTTATCTACACTCAAGGTCATAAAAGGTTTTGAAGAAAGTTAAATGAATGATCTCTCTTTCAGATTGGGTGTTTTTCCAGTAGGAAAAAGCGCTGGTGCAGATGTAGTGTAAATAGAAACACAGCTGATTTTATTTTCATTATTGATTTTATTTTATTTCCTAGAAATCATGTCATGTGGCTTCAGTGAAGAACGTAATTCCTCTACGTAATGTCTGATTGATGTGGAAGAGGTGAAAAGGTTCAGTCATCACCACTGAGTCTAGTTTTCCCTGGACTGAGCACTAACTTGATATTATTTACGAGAAAGTCTCATGAAGTTTGGATTTGTCCTGTCTTGTGTGAAGATTTGAGCACTGAAATCAGAATGTAATAGGAGAAAGAAAAAAAAAAGTTTTAAATCATGTGGATGAGAAACTCATCATTGTTAGATCCTTAATTTTACATTAAGAGGACAGCTTATGTATCTTGAAAGCGAATGTGGTGAAAACCCATTAATACTGTTTAAATTCTAGTAAAAATTAGTGATTAGAGGATACAGTAGCATTGCTTCAGCAGAGTCTAACAGGCCAGGAAGCTGTCACACAGGTTGAAAACAAACCCCCAGTTTCATCAAAGTTATATAGAGTAGAAACAAACGCAAATGTAGTTAACTGTAGTTAAATTTTGTATATTGATTTCTTGTTTAGACTTCCTATACTCACTGTATTAGTACATGTACAGATTGTCATTCTTACCAACATTTAAGGTGCAGTTGGCTTCCATTTCAATTTCAAATTAAAGCTGCAAGCAGCATTGAATGGACCCTCACACCCCGCACCTGTCAGGGGACCTGCAGGCGTGGGGTCGCCGCAGGTCGTACGATGCGCTTCTGCAACCACGTGACCGTTGGACACAGAATGAATCAGTCAAAAGTGCCTTACTTCACCCACCAGTTGCACATTTGCATCATGGATGAAGGTAGCCACCTGTACAGATAGACCCTAAGAGGGGCTCAAGCCTCTGTCCTTTTGCCCTCAGACTTGACAAGTACCCTTGTCACTTTCTGACCAAATATTAAATGGTTCTGTGTCAAGCTGCTGGGAGGAGTACATTGACGTGTCATTTCCTGTTTGTAGTAGGTGACGCTATGACTCCAGCTGAATGTTATCATGTAGATGTGTTTAGGCCATGACACTTATCAGACATGTGGGACTCTTATCAAACATGTCCAGTTTGGGCCAGATAGGGCATTGTATATCTGAGTTACCACTCCACATAGAAGCATCAAATCACGCCCTTCAATGAAACGTCACAATTTTCACAGTCAGGCATCATGAAGGTCTTAAGGCTTTCTTGACCACATTTGACGTGGATCTGTCCCCAGTAGAAGTACATCAAAATAAAAAAACTGTTATTTACTGTTGCCTGTAGGGGGTGCTATGTTTCTAATTGAATATTGGCATATAGGTGTCATCAGGCCAGGACCCTTTTCAAACATGTGAAGTTTGGCATGCATGAGTTACGTCAACTTCCTGGTTCATGGCAAAACATCGAAATTACACGGCGCCACAGGCATGCCTTTCAGCGCATCGCTACAGCACATCGTGTATTGCTACTATTTTCACAATAAGCACATCAGCACATCAAAATACAAAACGTCATTTTCTGTTGCCAGTAGGTGGTGCTACAACATTATATGAATTCTGACAAATGGGTGTGTTCAGGCCCAGACCATTATCAAACCTGTGAAATTTGAGGCAGATTGGACAAAGTATGGCTGAGTTACAGCAAGTTAAATGCAACTTCCTGTTTCATGACGAGGCATCGAAATTTGAGGTGCCACCACGGCCACGCCCTTCTATATTCTGTAAATCTTTGATTAACTTTTAATCACAAACCTATTAAGAGTATCCTGACCGAGTTTGAGGTCCGTATGACAAAATCTGTAGGAGGAGTTCAATCAAATACAATGTCCCCAAATGGCAAAAAATGGCCAAAAATTAGCAACATTTTCAAATTAAAATTAAAATGGCTGACTTCGTGTAGGTTTGAGGCCATTATGTCAAGAGACTTTTTTGTCCACCTACGATAAAGTAAGCCAAATGGCAAGGGGGTTTTAAACATTTCTGGGGGGGCGCTGTTTTGCAGCACCTATGCATGAGACCCCCTTAAAATACGTAAAAAAGGCAATTTACTTTTGTCTTACTTTTTGGCCTTCTCACACTTCGTGTTTGTGCCCTAATAAGTGGTTTAGGTCTGTGGTTCCCAATATTTTTGGCTTATGATTCCCTAAAATGAAGCAATTGTCTCCTTTATATTCTTTTTATACTTTGACATCTTCTGAATGTATATCTTAAGTTATCCAGTTATTGATTTTTAAAAATCTCATTTTAGGGGACAGCCTGAAAAAATTGTGTTGCAGAAATAGTATTTTCCCCTCTGATTTCCTACTCATCATTTCCCCAATTGGTTTAAGGAAAATCATATGACGGACAAAACCTAAAGTAGAAAAAGCTATGGTGTTGATGGACTGTTTTTTTCCGTCTTTTATTGGCCAGGTGTGTGTGTATGTCTTTGTCTCGTTTTTGAACAAAGGAAGCAGAGAAGATGATGTCATCACCGGTGTGTGTGTGTGTGTCGGCGTTTGGGGGAATTCTGTAATTATTACAGTCTGCGTTCTGAGGTCACCTTTCTCACACAGAGAAGACACACACACACACACACACACAAACTTTTCATCATTTAGACAGCATCTTATAGTAGACTATGTCCTTTGAGAAGGCAGCTTCACAAAAGGAAAAATAGCAAATATTTCCCAACGTGATTAGAAAATGAGGGGATGAAGTAAAATCTCTTCTATCCTACGGAGTCGCATACCAAGACAAAACTGTCAGAAGACATAACTATATCATTACACACACTCACACCCACCCACACACACACACACACACACCTTGGTCTCCCTACAGTTGTGTGGACACTCATTGATATAATACCCCCTTACCCTAATGTTAACCATCACAACTAAATGCTGTTTTAGGGTGTTAGGTCCAACCAGAGCATCCTCTCAAAGCAGAAATGTCCTTACAGGGCTGGTTTCAAACTAAAAATTATCCACACAACCATTGAAAGACATATGAACATGTATGCACACACAAATACATACACAGTGGTCAGGTGCCAGTTACAAGAGGTTTGTTTTCACTTAATGGACTCTTATTAGAGTAAACCTGAAGTCATGTGTGTGTCTATGTGTGTGCATGTGTGTATCTGTGTTTGTGTGTAAAGCTGTTCATTCATCAACATGTGTCATGATGTCACTGGTGTCCATACAACAGCTCCTATAAAGTATATTAGCCTCAAGTGTGTGTGTGTGGAGGAATATGAGGTGTCTACTACTAGAGTGTCAGTTGTTTGTTGGTGTGTCAAAATGTATAGCTCTTGTAGTGTTTGTAGAATGTGTGTGAGTGAGTGAATAAACCCAGTCAACACACATTCTCAAGCCTTCACAAAACTACATCATCAGCTGAGATGTGCTGGTACATCGGCCTGTGTATTTTTCTGTCTGCATCAGTACGTCAGAAATACCTTCTGCCTTCTATGTGTGTCGTGAGTTAGAAATGGATGACTCAGCAGTGCTACAGTAAGATGGATGCTAGGGTTTAATGGAGGCTGATGGAGGTCAGCCTGCTGTGGCTGAAAAGCACAGAGACACAGTCCATTACATTCTCAATAACAGTCCCTAGTTCAAGGATGACCAACAGAGCTTCGAGGGCATTTGGGGATTTGGGGATTCGATGATTTGGTTTAAGTTTGGATTTGATCAAGTTGGTCCAGTATGCAAATGAAAAAAACTCAGGTTGTCATTTAACTCCTCAGTAAATACTTTATTGGTTTTTGAGATCTCTTGCAGAAGAGCTCCAGAATATGCTTACAGACACACACATAAGCCCTGACATAGTATCACCTTATAATTTATCAGGTTAGCCAACTCTTGCCTTCTTCAAGCTCTTGCCCTTTTCCACATCCAGCAGACATACAGAATGTAGGTCCAGTTTCACTCTTCTTTGGTCTCTACCAACTCCTGATGCTGCACTGTGTTCATCAGCTTTTTTTCTTGGATGTGTCTTGAAACCAAAAAAACTGAGCTAAAAGAGGCTAAAAAGCACAACAGAGCTGCAGAGTTTGTGCTAATTCAATGCCAGCAGCCTTTTCCGCATTACATTATCAAGTGTTTTTGTAAAAGCTATTAATTGGTGGCAGTTTCAAATCGTGGATCTTTGAGTTTTAATTCTTAAATAATGAGTCATTTGAACTTTGTGATTTAAAATAGTTAAAAATAAGAAGGATTTTACTTAAATAAGCAGATCTGATGAAACGCGGATGAGCCAGTTGTTGGCAATTGTTGTCCTTCACATTTTAGAACAAGAACGAGAACTTCAGGAACACACACACATGATGTCTGTGTACAAAAACATTTCTCCAATGGAGTTGTGCTTTTGTAAATGAGTGGCTAGTGAAAATGTGTCACCTACACTGTTCACTAGGCGTGTAACAATGCACCATGACACAATGCATTGTGATTCAGAAAACATAACCGTATGCATCGAGATGCTGAAAACTGTATCGTGATGGGACTGATGGAAATGAGTGCTATGTCCTGAAATAATCCTTTACACTTGATCTGTGATCGCACTGTACGTCATACGAGATAGCACTGATAAAAGAAGAATTAAAGTGAATAGGTTTGGACTGCGATCTTCTCATCTTCCCACAGCCTCTGAGAATGCAACAGCATCTGGCTGCTTCAGGTTCTGTTCAGTCAAATGTCTGTAGACCGCTCGCTTTCCTAGTGACCACTAATCAGCGACTGAGTGACTGTAGCGAGTCGATCCCTCTATCACTCTTATTCCTCTTGAATAATTGTTTTCTCTGACAGTATTCTCAGACAATATTTTTCAGACTTGTCATCTGTAGCAGCTGTAATTCCCAGCTGTTTGACAGATTTACACCACATTTCATTTCTGCAGTAAAGACGTCAGGAGACGCTGTGAACTCGTTTTCACTTGTCATTAATTTATGTCCTCTGTCACAGCACAACATGTTAAACTGAACTAATCAAAGACTTTTAGGGTTGATTTACTACTGACTATACAGGGACCAACAACACTTGCTAGCTTAGCAACATAATTAAATGTTGTCTAAAATACCGCAGTTGCACTAATGCTCGCGCCATTCAAAAAGAATATCGGTTGTAATGAATGGAAACGTAGTTGTACCAGGGGAAAAATATTGCCTTATATTATGGCCAGTATAGTATCCTTTCGTTCGCACTGTAGTCTTTAGAGTAAGAGAATAAATGTGAGAAAGATTTTATCTTTACATTTCAACTGGAATTTAGTTTACAATGAGGAAAACACTGTAAGAAACTGGGTTTTGTGGCAACAAGAGATTTGAGATAAATGATTTTATTTTTGCAGTTTACACAAAGAGGAAATAAATAGGAATTCTAAGATTTTAGTTTGTTTTCATTCTTTCCTCATATATCGTTTATATGTATCGTGAGTGTATTGGGAGCCCTTTATCGAGTATCGAACCGAATCATGAGTTGATTGAATTGTACTGTTCACACACAAAAACATAAATACACATTTAGTTGTTGTAAAATGCCATTATCTAACTTACCTATTAGGATATTCTGTTAATGTCCTCATAATTTTCAGTCTCCAGTATGCACTGAAATTGCTGTTTCCCTTCCTATCCCCTTTGCTCCAGTTTGTCTTCTCTCTGTTTATAGCTTCCACACCAGCCCACCTCCACTTTAATTTGTAACTGCTATTCTCCAAATTCCCTGTGTTTGCACTCCTCTTCCCCTGCACACTACTGCCAGATTCAGTTTTCAGCAAAATCTTTACTATTTCTTTAAGTCTCTGTCTGCTTGTTATCTTATGAGTTTATCTCATGTTTAGTTTAGTTTTTCCTTTTCCTTTTTTTTTTTTTTTTTTTTTTTTTAAGTTTTGTCCTCCTTCACCTTTCCATTCCCACATTTTAGTTCCCACAGTCAGGCACTAGCTGAGATTTGCTTCCTTGTCATCTTTGCAGTTTGCTCTCTCAATCAGCCTTGACCTTTTCATCAACCCTGCCTCCACACACACACCACACACACACACACACACACACACACACTTGTCCCCCATGGCTAAATTGAAATGGGCCAATCCGTCATCACTCAAACTGTGGACTGCACCAACTCATTCAGGAGCAGGGGCCGATGGCTCAGATGTCACAGTCCTGTTTCACACAAAGGAAATCTGATCATGTAGCAGTTCAGACACACATGCACAGACACAGGCTACAAACATGATGCAGGCATAAAGATTTGCACAGACTTACACTCTCTCACTCCTCTTCCCTCTCCACTTTTCCCTCTGTGGAAACATTTCAGATAGCATTGTTAACCCACAGCAATAACTGAACCCTTCTGGTCAAACTGTAAATGGAAAAGGGGCTTTAACAGCAGTCTCTTTACATTGTTGCTGTGTTCAAAATGTGCACCATACTGTATTACTGTATTACCATACTTTATTCTGTTTGTTCAGGCTGTTTTGTCTACCTGATGTTAACAAAGATTAACCCTCAGAGTGGCCTTTAACAACTACAATATGGCTGCAGGGTTTTATGGCTACCACTACTACTCTGAAATCAGAGAAAAGTTGAATGATTAAATGGGATTTTTTAGCATACAAGTTAGGCTAGTTACATGCATATGTATTTTACTTTTAACATGCTTTTTATTACTAGCTCTTGTCTCAGTTCACATACTGTTCATGTTATTTGCTTTTTAAGAAAATCTTTTGTGTTAACTTGAATTTTCAATGTTCACTCTGTGCCCGAATAAGAGGAGAGTTATGTTTTAATTTCTTCCTTGGAGCATCGCCCGTGATTCTCCATGCTATTGTAGAGGCAAACAGCTTGTTATGAATGTGGTTTTTGTTTTTATGACCAACTGAATCATTGTATGTTTACACAAACTATGAAACTACCACCTGGAAAGCTTTTTGATTCCTACCAGCAATTTGCACAGCCATGTGCTTGTCCTTGATGGAAATTGTTCACTTTCTGGCTTCTTTCAACAAAACTAAATAAAAAAAAGAAAAGTGTCATCATTATTGTCATATTGTGCTCTTAATTGTCCCGTAACTGAGCTATTCATATCTGAACAATAGACACACAGATTGGTAAATGACCATGATGCTATGTATGGGGGAAAAATGGGGAAAAATCACAGGCTTACAGTTTTTCATTGTCTCTCTCTTCTGTTTTCTCTCCAGGGTCGACATGTCAAGACGGGACAACTGGCGGCCATCAAGGTCATGGACGTCACAGAGGTAAGTAAATGCCAATCAATCTATACTTTTATCATTTGTTGTTTTTAGCCGGGTTTCCATAGAAGTAGTAGTAAGAATTTCAACCGGATTTCCAGAAAATTTGCAATCCATCTCTCCATTACTGTTGAACAAGAGTTGAACGAATTGAGGTGGCACTAATTCTCCAGCTGTGTGCCATTAAATCATTGCAGAAGAAGAGGGCGCAACAAGATGATGTAATTAAGAGCACCAGTCAAATCACAGTGTAAAACAATGTAGAAACATACAAAATATAGATAGTTAGATAAATGTACTTTATTGATCCCGTGAGGGAAATTCTTGTGTTACAGCAGCAGAGACAGCAACAATAGGTAACAACAACAACATTATTATGAGAAGAGTACATTGTTGTTTTATGTACATAATTTGAGTAACTTTACACTTACTTACAGTCTCCTCATTGCTCCTCAGACATCAGATGATTTCATTTGCCACTATTTTTTGTAATATTTTGAGATTTGCATTAAAAGAGGTGGATGGAAATGCAGTTATTGTTGTCAGTGCAGAAATCTCATTTTTAACTGCATGCTGACTGAACTGTTGCTGCAATCATTGGTGAATTCTGTTGAAAATTTGATAGCTGATTTTTATTTTCTGTCATCAGTAGTGGGGACTAGAGTAAAAATGGTTTGTCTGTTGACTCAGTTTGACAGATGTCACAATTTTACACAGCTATGTTAAAATATTTTCACTTTGAAGAGAGAATTAAAACCATATGGAATAAATGCATGAAAAATGCATGAAGTGAGACTAATAGAGCAGCTGTAACAGTTACCAGACTGACAGTAGCCACAAAATGCAGCTTTTTCTTCATTGTATAAAGCTGAGTTTGTGTGTAAAGCTCAACAGATTTTCAATTTCCTTAGGGCAGTTTAGGCAATAGTCCTAAAGATTGAACATCAGTGTGTGTATTCAAGCCCATGGGTCAGCTTCCACAAAATTGAGTAAGGACCCAGAGGGCTGTTTCTGCCTGTGTGAGTGGAGCCTTTATTTCGTTACAAGCAGAAATGTCCTGGTAGTCTTATATAGTAAAACTGCATCTCATTATGCTGATAATGGTATTCTAGTGCTTTTTTCCATGCCTTTCGTGTTACTCATCATTGAATGAACACGTAACTAAATGAGAGAATGAGAAAAGTATTCACAAACACATATTTGAGGCCACTGGACTATTTCCTGCGCAGATGCCGAAAAGAGGGATGAGTCTATCATCAAGGCTGTCACATAAAATCCTTTAATCCGGGTTAACCATTGAGGAAGACTGTACTGTCTGTCTTTTAGGACCCCACTGATTTTAGCTGTATCTATAAAAACCCTTATAATTCACCTAAAGCCCTGTTTTTAGGACAGGGTATGTAAAATAATAATAATCTTGTAATATTAACAGCCAGTTAGTACAAAGGGTGATACTGATATAATCAGTTTCCAGAAATAATGAGATGTATGAGAATTAGGTTCTGGAGTTGGTGCTGATGTGCTTGAAAGAATTGAAGCTTTTGTCTTTATTTGAATCAATAATGGTGGCTCGTCTTTGCCATCAATGTAACAGCAGGTGACAGTGATAAATAACTCAGATGTGAGAGCTGTCCATGCAGTAGTTGTTATTGCTGCAAGCATCACTGAAGTGCTCAAATGACGTTAAAGTGTGTAACATTGCAATTATACAACTATTACCAAAAACAGTAAAATGTATGTGGTGGAGTAATATTTTTAGTGATGAGTAAGGTGTGCTGTCATGCTGATTTGAGCACATTCTAAATGTCGTTGTGTTGTTGACCAATCAGATTGCTTGGTCGGAACTACTTGTTGTATAATTAAGCAATATTAACCGAGAGGGTGTGCTTTAACGTCATTTGAGCATGACAGTGATGTGGTCAGGAAGTGCCTTGGTCCTGACCGCATCACTGTCATGCTCAAATGACGTTAAAACACACCCTCGAGTGTAACATTGCGATTATACAACTATTACCAACAAATGTGTAATCAAAATCTGTTCATGTTGAGAAGCAATTTGCTCTCAAAATTGAAAGGTTTTGGCGAGTGTTTTTCTCTTTTCCATGGAAATACATGGGGTCTGACTAATAACTGGAACACAATCAGTCATGTCAGTGGACTCCTATGTGTAATGGAACCGAGTTTACCACTACAGCAAATAGTCAGACCCTTAGTAACGACCTAGCAACAGAAATGATTTTCTAGTCCCAGATGAGTGAACTCTTAGCTGACGTTAATGCTTTATCGAGGTCTCGGAATTTACTGAACTAAATCAACAGCCTACTGCACAAATAAATCCTTACTTTTATCAACCACATTATAACAAAGATGCTGCATTTTTTACTCACAGAGATGTAGCTTCTGCAACCGCAAACATTTACATGAATTTTAAGTTATCGCACCGTGTCACCGACACAGCTGATGGAGAAAGCCGAGGCGCTTGCGCCAAGGTCCGCAAGCATCACTGAAGTGCTCAAATGACGTTAAAGTGTGTAACATTGTGATTATACAACTATTACCAAAAACAATAAAAATATATGTGGCAGAGTAATATTTTTAGTGATGAGTAAGGCGTGCTGTCATGCTGATTTGAGCACATTCTAAATGTCTTGTTGACCAATCAGATTACTTGGTCGGAACTACTTCTTGTATAATTCACCATAATTCGTTAGCGGCAGCCCGCAAGCCCTTATTAAACTAATTTTGAACATGAAACTCCTAAAACAGTGACTCCTGGGAAGACCATTGATATTTTCCTGACTTATCCATTTTATCATCTCCTGATCCTTCTTATTTATCTTGGGACCTGCATTTTAAAACTATTAGCAGTTTTTTTTAAGTAATGGACAAGAGAAAGAACAAAGAACTAACACATCTTAATATTTTGACAGCCAGGCATGCTAATGAAAAGCATTTTATACTTGATTTCCCCATCAATGATATGGTATCTAGTGGGCTGTCTGATCTTTAATTAACTGAAATTCTACCAGTTGCAGTTGATATCCAGTCTACTATTTTGTGGTCCAACCAATCCATGTCAATAAACATGACCTTTATCAGTAATGTAGTTCCATGCTTATTCCTCCCTTTGTCCTACTGGATAAGAAATGGCTGCTGGGAAATTGTCTTCATACACCCGTGGGTATTATGATGATAAATCAGCTTGTTGACTATTAGGCAGAATTGTCATCCATTTTCCTGCCTTTAAGACATTCTGATGCTGAGGAAATGTAATAAATGTGGGGTTTAGTGGGAGGTTTTAGTGTCTTAGAATGTTTAAAAATTGTTTAAAGACTTTTACAGGTTCACTGAGTATAATAATACAAAAACACTACAATGCCAAATTCAAGGAAATTCAGAAAAAGTGCTTACTAGCCTCTTTGGCAGATAACCAAACACATTTTGGAAGTACTGTTAAAAATCTAGTTCATGGTGGAATATTGAAAAGGTAATCTAATCTTTTGGGTATTTCCTCTTGCGACCTCACAGGCTGAATCTCCATTTCAACTGTGAGATTAAAGACAGAACATAAAAGATATTTGCTATTCCTTATAGGCTGAATCACTGAAATGCAAGACATTTTGTCTGCTCCTTCAAGGAATATTTGGGAGTGGGTCCACTTTTTCCACAGTTCAGCCGTTTTCGAAAATAAACACTCAGATTTTCTGGATCTTTGCCAAGGTTGACGGTTGAGCAGAGGTAGTTGTTTGTGTTGGAAAAGCCAGAAACTTTCACATACATACTAATCCCATGCAACATTTGTGTGTGTGTGAGAGAGAGTAGAGAGAGAGAGGGAGAGAGAGAGAGACCTATGAAGGGAACCTTAAGAGCTTTCCATACACTCGTGTCATGGATGCAAAACAGCACAGCTATACATCTCCTCTCTCTCTCTCTCTCTCTCTCTCTCTCTCTCTCTCTCTCTCTCTGTGTGTGTGTGTGGTTTTGTGTGTGTGCATGTCCGCGCTTGGTTCCTTGCGCACATCTCGACATACATGCTGTGACCCATATTCCACTTCATTCCATATACCGCGGAACAGGAGAAGAGGAGAAGAAACAGGAGAAAGAGCAAGTGGACAATGGGTAGAGTAAAATTTGGGACTGTGGGACTGTGCTGTCTTAAAATTATCATGATTCTTTTCATCAGTCCATATTTATAATACAAGTTTAGTTCCATTAGGATTACTGTTGTTGCATTTAGGTTTCACATTCTTTAGTAGTACTGGAGATTCAGAGATGTTACAAATGGGTTTGCAGAAAATCTCAATCAAAAACAGATAAAATGTTAAATCTTTTCCTAGTTTCAGTACTTTTCAAATTTCATAGTGTAGGCATTTGCAGCTAACTTATACTATACTGCCTATGCTATCTATAATCCTTAACATCATTTTCCAAAACAACATAGCCAAATATTTTCCATGTTTTGGACTGTTTGTTTTGCAGGTTTTAAGTGACTGTAGGTAATTGTGATAGGCGTGTTTCACTGTTTCTTGATGTTTTATAGAATGGTAATAGATTATTCTAGGAAATAATCAATAAAATTAATGGATAACTAAAATAATCTTTAGTTGCTTTCTAAATACTCGCTCCACAGCGTTAAGTTTAATAATTTTCAAACCAGCCTCTGACAAGAGCTGAATTAACCAATCAACTTGTTTGTACATTATCAAACAGACCTATCCCCTGTCCTTGCCATAGAATATGAATATTTTTCTTTCACACAAGCATGTATTGTAGAAAGGAAGGGCCAGGAGTCCAAGCAAGTGAAACCTTAGACAGAGAGACAGAGTGGGAAGGGCTCAGATAAGGAGAAATCCGCAGCTGGGTTTTTCCCTCTAGAAGGTTCAAGCTAAGAGTGCAGTGGGATTATGGGATGGGCTATCACTCATGCCTTCTCTCTTCACCTCCATCACTCATATCAATTCACCACCTCTCCTCTCTCTTGTCTGTTTTTCCTCTCCCTCCATCCCTTGCTCTTTTCTGTTATATTCATCCACATTCTACCCCATGTTTTACCCCTTCTCTTCTTTTTTTAGCACAAATCCTGCTCTCATTATTCCTGTCACCATCCCTAGCCATCTCTCTTTCAGTGAAATGAGAGCGTGTGAAAGAATAGAGAGAAAGAGTGAATCCATCTTTTCCCTGATAGGAAATAGGAAAGGAAAGGAAGAACAGAGGGAGAGAGAGAGAGAGAAATGTAGCTGCAGCAGCTCTGCATTCTGCATCGCTCACTGCTGCTGTTGACTTGATGTAATCCAGTGGGATTCAGCAGGAAAAAATTGATCTTGATTAGTGGAAAATCTCCACAGCAAGCACATTTTGCTTCCACTGGGGAATGAATTGCTTTTGTTGCCATAATTTCTATCTTGCTATTTCTTTTTCTGTGGAATTTGCACAGAAAAAAAAAAGATATATTCAAGCAAGCCAACTCTCTCTGTTCGTCTTTCTCACCTCCCACCCTCCCTGTCCATTCAGAGGTGTGAAAGTGAAAAGTAGGAAGGTGTTGAAGGCATGGAATTGTATGTTTATGCTGAAGAATATCTCTATTTTGGGCCAGCATCTACGCAGTCTACATTTCTTGAACAAGATTTTTGACACACTAGCTGAGGGTTGAAGAAATTGCTTTGTCACTCAGTTGGTGAGAACAGAGTGGATTGCTATGAAAGTAATCCAGACATTCAGGGTCCCCAGAGAATGATCTTGAAGGCTTTTCAGGCCACTTCTAGCACCATCAACAGGTCAAAGTTTTCACTGAAGCAGCGGAATATCTTAAATATCTATATGTATCTAGGTCGATTAGCACAAGCAGACATTCTTGCTCTGCTTTGGTGGTGACTTATAATAATCTAGTATGTTACTACAATATATTCATGAGTGGTTTTATTTAATGACCTTTCTGCTTGCACCATATTCACACAGTGTCCATCTGTTTGTTCATCTTGGTATCCTGATCTATTTAATACATACACACAGTTAGAGCACATTCTGAAAATGCCTGTGTAGATGGAAATTTACATCTGATAAATGCTAATGTTTTCAGCCAGGAAATCAAACATATTTTATTGACATTGTTTAAAGTTGTTGTTTCTTCTTTATTTAATTTTCATCTTAGATTTAATTAAGTCTCAACAAACCAGAAATATGAAATGCTTAGTGAGAGATTGTGTTCAGAGATCAGATTCACAATTATATAATCAACTTGACAATAATAATGAATGTTAAATGTGATGAATTCAAGGTTAAATGTGTGAGACATCCTCTGATATGACAGGACCACAGTGAGTGTCTAAAATAATCATTGAAACAAGTCCCTCCAGGTTCCTGGTTGCCTGTTAGAGACGTGTTGACCTCTCTTGGCCTCTGTTAAAGCCATAGTCTCCCTCCTACTCAGCTTCCATTTTCCATTATCCTTCCATTTTGCGGCTGTCTGCTCCCCCGTGGTCGTGGTTCTGTTAGCTCTGTGCACATTATGTGCTGTTATACTTCAGCAGCAATATGGCTGCCACTGAGTCTCCCCACCATTTCATGCCCAGGAATGATAATGAGTAGCTTCAGGACGCCTTGTTTTGAATGACTGACTGTGAATATATATTTCAGGGAAAGTGAGACAGTGAAGGAGAGAGAGAGGTGAGGTGTCGTAATGATGGAATACATGAACATGGGACTAGAATCATCATAGGAGACAGCAGTGCAAAGTGATGCAGCAAGGACAAGTAGGATAGAGACAATGAGTGTCCAAAATAAATGGATAGCATACAAACAAGATGGAGAGAAAGAGAAATAGTGAACATATGAAAGAGAGAGAGGATGATGTCACTGTCTCCTTGTCAAAGCAGCTGTATCCTGACCTCCAGGTCATTTTCTGCCCACCTATCTCACACACACACATCCGTCTGTGTGCCTGTGTGTGTTTCTGTGTTTTCTCTGTTAAATCCAAATTATGTTCTCTGACTCACTTAAGTCTAAGCTGGCTGTATGACTGCTAAAGCCACAGTATAGACAACTGAAAAATGGGAACAGTTGCTTGGCCAGACTCTTGTGTTGAAATGGTGTGATTAGTCATTGGACAGAACATTAATAAACAAATTTGACTAACACTCTAGATGATTTAGTAAATGCCAAATATTATCTAGTTCAAGCTTCTCAAATGTGAGGATTTGCTGCTTTTTTTGTTTTATAACATGTCAGTTGAATTGAGTTTTGGACTATTAGCTGGGCCAAACAAGACATTTTGGGCCCTGGGAAATTCTGATGAGCAGGTTTCATCAATAGTTACAATAAAAGAAAATGGTAAATTATAAGAGTAAAAGATTAATGTTTAGTTAGACAAATAATTATCAGAAAGAGCAATAAAAATCATCAGTTGCAGATACTTTGATCAGATAATTCAATTTTTAAGGTTTTTGCTGCTCCCTAACCAACTGTCATTTATCAGCCCATGATTTGGTGATTTTGAGATTGATGACACTCTTCTTCTGAATCCAGATGATTCACTTTGATGCAGGTTTGATGTTTTGGCATGTAGATTTGGTGTTTTCTCACGATCCTCTTAATGTTCCTCTCTTCCCCTCTTGTAGTTGGTATTCTGAACCTTATTTCATGTCCCATACTGGATAATGTGTAAGAACGTTTCTGCTGTATTTCTCCTCCTTCAGTCTGGCCGCGGTATCTGTAATTATGCTGATTTGTTCCAAAAATGTTCACATGACTGACAGATTGTGGGCGATGGGATGTTCTGTTGACCATAAAAGGTCCCGGTGTCTGTTTTCTGCACATCTTTTAGTATTCTTTAAGGTTCTTGTGTGGTTCTTTTAATATTGTTTACATTATATAAGTAACTGATTAACGGGTCAGCTGACTCACCTGCTTTGTTGACTGGTTGGATGACTGCTGACTTACTGATGGTCTGCTGCTGATAAGTGGATTAACAGAAGGACTGGCTGGCCAGCAGTGTAGTTTGTTGGCTTCCTGACTGATTGGTTGGCTGACTGCCTAGCTTAATGACTGGCTGTCTGGCTGAAGCAGTAACCAACTGGCTGGTTGAGTGACGGTGACTCAAGGGATTGGCTGACTGGCTGGCTGACCGACTGAACCCATCGTCTTTACAAACAGGCAAAACTCCTGCTGAACTTTAAACTTTAAACTTTAAACAGCAAAAAGAAAACAAAAAGGTGGGTGTTCTGTATTTTAGAGATAGTGCTCTAAAGAGAATAGAGCTGCAGGTGATGTGTTTTTATAGACATGTAGAAGTTGACTGAATGCATCTTTCATCTTTAAATGCTGAAGTTTGGCAGACTTACCCTCCAACCTTTGGACCTGACTCAGAAATGTCAGCAGAGTCGTTGGCTGCCTGTCATCTATTGCTTCCTCAGCTGCAGCGCTCGATAAGATGTGTGGTAAATGTCTTGGCAGCAGTAATCCACCAGTATGAAGAAATATTTCTTATAGTTGCATTATAACCAGTAGTTACTGTGCCTCCTACAGTTAAAAGACTATTTTTATATAACTTAATGTTCTGCAGTCTGGTTTTTATGTTTCTGCTCCACTTTGAATTCTGTTGTTAACAATCTTATGCAATTGTTTTAGTCCCATTGCATGATACAATATCTTCTTTTCAGGAAAACCAACCTAAAGTATGGGTTGTCTTCTTTAGCACAGTGATCTGCGTCAGATTGGTTTAAAGATTTGCTTGGTAAATTACAGTACTTAAAGCTTCTTTTGTTTAGCTGCTTGTTTTTCCCCTTGCATCTGTCTGGTGCTACATGTGTTTATTGGTAGTGAAGACAAGATGGAGCAAGTTGAAGAAATGGTGTATAAAATTTTGGTGTAAAATAAAGGCACAAAACATCAGTGTAATGGTGGTCACAAAACAGTAATACTGTATATCACCTCAGAAAAAAAAAAAAAAAATGTTGAACCACAGAAAGACACAAAATGTTGGCCCACATAATGTGCCCAAAGTATGTGGACACTTGAACATTACACATTTATGTATTTGCTGAACATCTCCTTCCTCCATCTTGTCCACCAGGCAAACACAAATGAACACAAAATTGGGTGAACATTATTGTCTAAAATATCATCAATATGCTGTAGCTTTAAGATTTCCCCTTCACAGAGGGGTCTGGAAACATTCCTTATCTATCTATCTTCCATAAAAGATGGAGCAAATCCTGATCTAATACTTTTCAAATGGAGCCAAATTACAACAGCAGTGACACAAGTGTGTGTGAAACAGCTGTTGCACTACAAACTGCCAAAATGTCACAGGCTTCGATATGAAAAGCCAAACTGTGCCCCTCTCATTTCCTCAGAGCTCTTCCTTTGTGGACATACGAGTCTGGGCCAGAGCTGCCCATCACGCTCCTGCTTATCGACAGGCTGTAATAACAGTGAAAATGTCATGTCATGTCTGCCCCAGTCATGTTTGCATCAGCCGAGCAAAGTGCTTGCAAATAAATGTCAGGCAACCTCAGTGATACTGCAATGATTGAGAAATAATCGCTTGATCTTGTTATACGTCTGTGTGCGTGTCTGAGTCTGTCCTGTAATATCCTGAGTGTGTGAGAGGGAGAGATGGTAGTTTGTTTGGCTCTGTTATCATCTCGAGTTCAGACTATATCTGCATTTCTTTGGAGTGATATCCATTTATTAGACTGGCTTGGACAGTTTGTTTCCTTGTTTGGCTCTTCAGCATGTCTTTCATAGATGGACTGAAAGCCATCAACCGGCAGAACATCCAGAGTTAAAGCTTTGGATGCAGAGACTGTGATTGTTTTATTTTCAAGCTGTTTCAGTATTTCCTATTTTTTCTTTAATGATTTGGAAGTGTCCAACAGGAGGACCAGATCTTTAAATAATATTCAGATCATACGCTGGTTCTTTTAAAACACAGTGCAAGAAACCTAAATAAAAGGCTAATTTGTTTTCTAATACTTTACTGGGTTACCAAATTGTGAAGTCATCCAAGAAAAATCCATGCTCTGCACTTTATATGGAACTGGTTGATTTTCAGCAGTTAAGACTGTTGCTGTGCTGGGCAGCTTCAGATACCTTGTTTTGTTCGACAGACCCAAATCAAAAGATATGAATAACAATGTACACTTTACATAAAATAGGAAAAAGCAGCAAATCCTTACATTTACAAATATGTGTTAAAGTGCAGCATAACAGGATGTAGCACATTACAATCTCCATGTAGTGGAGTTCAAGCCACTTATAGAAATGTGATTAAAAAACTGTCACCATCTTTCCAGGTGACCTGATCGTGAAAATTCAATAACAACTCTGGTTTATCTGTCAAAGAGTCTTGGTGCTAATTTTCCGTCCTCTCTCTGTGTCCAACACCTTTAACAACCTGACCAGAAGAAAATAGCCTTATACTGTTTGTTTTGATCCACTCCATTAGTTCATATAATTGCTTCCCAACTGTCTCACAGCCACTAAGAATGTATTAACTCCACACTAATGGATCTCCTGCTGTCGCTTTCTCTCTTTCTCTTATAGGATGAAGAGGAGGAAATTAAGTTGGAAATCAACATGCTGAAGAAGTACTCCCACCACAGAAACATAGCCACCTACTATGGAGCCTTCATCAAAAAAAGTCCACCAGGCCATGATGACCAGCTATGGGTGAGTTTATTTCAACCATCAATAATGAAGTGTTTTAAGTTAAAGTTGACTGAAACTTGGTAAAGCAGCAACTAATCCTGATCAACCATATCCTCTAAATTTCTAACATACTGTAGCTCTGTGAAATTCACTAGCAACAGAAAAAATAATCAAACTAAAAAGGCACTTAGTAGAGTGCATACCTCCACCAAGGTCAAACAATCTGTAACATGTCTGTGTAGCTCTGATAATAAAAAAAAATAAAAGGAAAAGGGAAGCAGTCACTTAGCATAAATTATTCATTTGTAATGAACCATAGTATGAACCATAGTAAGTCATAAATAGCAGATATGAAAGGCAATGTAACCATGCCATATTCACTGTTACTTACTATCAATAATAACAACAACTCTGTGTGTAATGCAGATTACGCATTTTCTTCCACCAGATCCAGACTGTTACCTGGCTCTACACCAAGAAATTGACAAAAATGTCCTGTCTCGCAATGTTGCGGAAAGTGATAAAAAATCTCTCCACCAAGCTTGGTGCAAATTGGTTCAGCACTTTTTGCCTAATCCTGCTGACAAATAAACAAATAAACAGATATGGGTGAAAACTAGGGATGTGCATGAATAATCGAATAGTTGATTAATTGACACAGTAAACATAGTCAACATCTATTATTAAAAATCGACGAAATTTTAACTGAGTGGAGGTAGGAGAAAATAATAGCTTAATGGTATTCGCAGGAGTTAATGTTTTAGTAGTTTGACGTTCAAAATCTGTTAACCGAGCTGCCGCTAACATTAGCTCACGTTGTTTCTAGATACTCAGCTTGTTTTTAGGTTAGGATTCCTTCAGTGTTCATCGTTCAGGAGGTTTTTACTGGGAGCTGAATTATCCACTGAGGCCTCATTGAATAAAGCAGTTCCATATTTAAAAAATCAATGTTTCCCAGTGACACGGGACGAGACCGTTTGTCTGATTACAGAAGGAACACTGTGGATTTTTAGTACCTAAACACTCACGTGACAGCTAACGACAGGAACAAATAACAAATAGCTTTGGTGACTTAAATGATTGTAGACGATATGCAGCTCCAGCTCCAAAAAGTTAATTAAACCAGATTTTCTTTTAAAAAAAAGATTTATATTAGAATGAATTTTTGGATATTTAGATTAATATAATGAACAGATTTATAGTTGGAATGAACAAAAAAAAAAAACAAGAGGAGAACAGCAGCAGGAGAGATTTATAGCGGCTCGTTTGTTAAAGGTAGGAGTACCTTGTTTTATGACCCTGCAGCTCTGCCAGTGCTAGACAGAAGAGATCTCCCTCTCACTTCACAACATGGCCCTGTATTTGTTTTTACAGCTGCTTCCATGACCCCTTCACTGCCCCCACTGTTATGGCTTCATGCTGTCTGCTGTATGTGTGTATGTGAGAAGGAGAGTGAGAGTATAAGTGTCACTTTCATTATGTTCATTGTCTGCATTGACCGTCACTTAACTCTACTGTCTTCTTATATCATGACCACTTGACAGTGATAAATATTATTTGTTAATATTTTTATACTCCCTTTAAATATAAATGTTATATTGCCTAGCCCTATAACCTGTAGTATTATTATTAACTGGAATCACATCATGATATGATCATGTTGTGTCATAATTATACAATTATAATTATACAATGAGTTTTGTCTCATGTGAAGCATAGCAGTGGAACAGTTGGATTTATGCATTTATATTGTTTTATATGTGAGCCTATATTGTGGATTAAATTTAAATTGAATGAATAAACTGTCAGGAAAACCCCACCCTTAACATCAATTTGCATTCAGATCTGGAAAATGGAAATGGAAAAAATGCTAAGTATAAGCTAATAGAGACTGACTGTTTTCTAAGTAAAATGAAGATGCATGTGTTTGCCTAAATGCCCACAGTCTTCTCAAAGTCTTCTGTCCTCTCTCCTCCAGCTGGTGATGGAGTTCTGTGGTGCTGGTTCCATCACAGATCTGGTAAAGAACACAAAAGGCAACTCACTGAAGGAGGACTGGATCGCCTACATCTCCAGAGAGATTCTCAGGGTCAGTTCTTTATTGCAGTTAACCACTTACTTCACTGCACACATTTAAGTGCAGTCCATTTGCCATTTATCTTTGAATTGTATTAAGTTGTACCTTTCAAATACAAAATAAAACATTTATTTGTCCATCAGTGTCATTTTGACATTCCTGTTGCCAAATTTAAATTTTCTGTCCTTGATAGAGTCCATTGTTTGTATTTTGCCTTTCTTGGCATAACTGCTCTGTGAAGCTGCATGTATGTAATAATGTTTTTTTTCCATTTATCTCCACAGGGATTAGCTCACCTGCATGCCCATCATGTCATCCACCGTGACATCAAGGGACAAAATGTGCTGCTGACTGAGAATGCTGAGGTGAAACTGGGTATGTGTTGGTTTTACTTTGGTTGAATTGTGTAGGTCCAGATTGGGTCTGCAGAGCAGGAGCACAGGGTGCACTGAGGTTTGGATGATGAAAAAATACTGCAGCACCAGAATTGAGTCAGCGCCATACTTGTGCCAACTTGGGCTTTTTCATTACCACTGTTGTTTTATAATGTTTCACATGATTGCACAGTTGTAGGCCTGTATAAAAGTCAAATGTGAAATGTGAAACATTCATTTGCAGGCACAAAGCTTTGCATTCATATAACTTTATTAGAAAGTAGCACCGTCTATCTATGTTGTCACAGAACCACAACAACACTGTATATCTATTTAATGACACAAAAAGAGCCTAAAAATATTTTAAGCCATATTAATAGGCATAACTCAAAAAAGGAAGAAATTTGATTACTCTGATTGAGCAGCTGGAGAAAATCTTGCATCTTGTGCATCTTCACATACCTCTCTCTGGCTGTCTGTTAGCAAGCAGACACACTTTACCCTGATTCAGGACAGGTGCTCCAGCTGGCAGGTGGAATACCCACTCCTCTAGCAGGTGCTCCAAGTGTGCCTGCCTACACCTCACTACTGATCAGTTTTCACAGCCCTCATTTCAATGTTATTATGTTTTGCTTTTTGATAAACTTGCTTATTGATACACAGTTAAAATAAATTGTAGGTCAAATTCCTAATTAGCTGGATTAGACATTGTTTGACCTCATAAATAAGGTTCTGTAATCTGGCTCCTCTAATCTAATGTGATAGTCTGACTGATATTTCACTTTTAAATGTGTTTTCAGTCTGTGTTTTGTAGCATCATGTATGTGATTTTTTTCCTGCAAGTTGACTTACACCGACGTGTAGAGTTGCATCGCTCTCAGTCATGTTTGTTAACATTTTCGCTGCAGTTTTTCTGTCACTTCCTTGCTGTGACACAGAAGATGATCCTACCATTCATAATGATATCTGATTGGCTCAGCTGCTTTTTCAGCCTTTCCAACATTTAAACTAGTCGTCAAACATGATGTTTTATTTTAAAACCACTACATGAGAATAGCCCTTTTATTCTCTCTTGTCATTTCTCTAAATAAATAAAATTTGTAATCATGTTAGTCTTCGTGACTATCCTCTGACACACAGTATAAACCTTGTGTCTCCACGGTGGTGACAATAAACACTTTGGAATTTAAACAGGAGGCAAGACAGAGCCTTGAATTATAGCAGCATCTTGACCTTTACACCCGACACGGACAGTCTCGAGACTCGAGTGTGGTGGTTTCAACGTGACTAGGCAATGAGTAAAATTTCAATTAAGTAGTGTCCCAGGGAGAGAGACTGAATCTTTTATTTAGCCCAAAGGCTGAAATTTAAATGACCTCTCTAACAGTGTTAATCTGCTTTCACACAGGATCTGAAGTGTTATAATTAAATGTTTAAGGTTCTCATATTCAGTATTTGAAACTTGACTTCAAACGTAATATATAATCCACAAGTTGAGCACTGTCACTATGTTCCCAAACTTACTAGACAATTTCATTTCTATACTATCAGTTTACTGACACAAGTTCAAACATATAAACACACACACAACACTCCTTGAAGGAAAATGTTCTGAACCAGTTGTAACCAATTTTATCTTGTTTTTCCCAGTGGACTTTGGTGTGAGTGCTCAGCTGGACCGGACAGTAGGCCGGAGGAACACCTTCATTGGGACTCCATATTGGATGGCTCCAGAGGTTATTGCTTGTGATGAAAACCCAGATGCTACCTATGACTACAGGGTAAGAACAAAAACTAGATCTGCTCTTGTACAGTATAACAGGGACTGGATGGTAGGAAGAGATTACAAGGCAATTTATCAAGGTGAAGTAGAAAAGTATCTGTACACTCACAGATTTTTCCACAGGCACATAATTAAAGGTTTTCTTGAACTGCTTTTGAAATCTATGTGGCTGAGACTTCTGCTGCCATCTGTAAAGTAGCCTGGGAAGTGTCAGAAATCAGAGTTTGGTATAAGAGTTTGATCTTCTTTAAGACTGTTCTTTAAAGAACTGAAATTGCTTCCTCGGTAGGAATAGACACTTGTATAAATGTGAGAAACATGCATGCACCTGTGCACACAAACTCACTGCAATCATCTTATTCTCTGTCCTTCAGAGTGACCTGTGGTCCTGTGGAATCACAGCCATAGAGATGGCCGAGGGAGCACCGCGTAAGTATGGTTACATTAACTTAATGTTGGTTTGTTTATACCAAAGTACCACACTTCGGATGCCGTCATGAATACACAAAAAGCTTAGTTAAATTTTAGTCTGAAATGTATGACTTCTCTGTGTGTTTTTGGCTCTCACTGATCGCCTCTTTTTTGTTTCCTCCAGCACTGTGTGACATGCATCCAATGAGAGCCCTGTTCCTCATTCCCAGAAACCCTCCTCCTCGACTCAAGTCCAAAAAATGGTGGGCTAAGTTTTTAATCTTTATCCTCTTTGTCAAAAGTATCTCCCATCTTAACAAATAGACATCTGCCTGAATTTCAAATACACATCTCAACTCAGTACCTAACTTAAACTTAACTTTAATAGGTCGAAAAAGTTCTTCAGCTTCATTGAGGGCTGCCTGGTGAAGAATTACACCCAGCGCCCCCCCAACTGAGCAGCTGCTGAAACACCCCTTCATCCGGGACCAGCCCAATGAGAGGCAGGTCCGCATCCAGCTCAAAGACCATATCGACCGAACCAAGAAGAAGAGGGGCGAAAAGGGTGAGTTCAGGAGAAAGATTTGTTGCTGTCGTTTGTGTTTGCTGAAATTCATAGGTAGCTTGATTGAACAACAGCTCCTGTCTAAACCATCTGAAATTTGTCAGTATGAGACAAAACTAAACTCACAGACAACACATACTATATAAATGTGTTTTCCAGTGTTAGAAAGGTCATAATATGATTAATAAGGAAACATTTAAACATGATTAATTTCCCTATTTCATTCAAAGTTTCCAACAGTGACCTTTACATACAAGGTGTAGTTATTTTAATGACTTTTAATTAACAGTTTTTTATTATTTTTCCCTGCTTTCCACAGATGAGACCGAGTACGAATACAGTGGCAGTGAAGAAGAAGAGGAAGAAGCATCTGAGCAAGAAGGAGAGCCAAGGTAACAATAGCGTTATAGTAATCACTACCATCCAGAACAAAAATAGAATAATAAAAATAGAATCAATAAATAGAATAATAAATACTTCAATATTTTATCACAAAAATAACAAAAAAGGGGAAAATGAAAGGGAAAAAAGCGCATACATACAAGTGATGCCGCTAACATATCAGGCTCTTAGTATCCTTACATGGGGTAGTCAAACAATTACATTTGTATCCTAAACTAAAAAAACTTTTATTACCTCCTCCTACCACTGTAGCTCCATAGTCAACGTGCCGGGTGAGTCAACCTTGCGCCGTGACTTCATCCGGCTGCAGCAGGAGAACAAGGAGCGCTCAGAAGCTCTGCGCCGCCAACAGCTCCTCCAGGAGCAGCAGCTCCGCGAGCAGGAGGAGTATAAGCGCCAACTACTGGCTGAGAGGCAGAAACGTATCGAACAGCAGAAAGAGCAGAGAAGACGGCTGGAGGAGGTGAGCACACAGGCTTCGTAGATTACTTTAATACCTCAAGTTGAATTAGTCTTAACATGACTTTTGTTAATATCAGTGTAATGGAGAAGAAAGATTAAGTCGAAGAGGTGAGCTGACAAAATCTTCTGTGGTCAGACTATGTAAATAGAAGAAATGCTGGTTACCTGTCCAAATGTAATCTGCTTTCTTTACAAGTTTGATCTTCAATTTTTATGGGTTATGATAATTTTTACACAGCAGCTTAATTGCGGAGATTGCTGGGGATGTGGGGACATCACTAGAACAGAATCACAAAAACCCCTAATATCTGAAAGACTTTTTTGGAAAACAGAGATGGATGTTAAAATTACATCAATCATATAGTGTGTAATTTAGTTGTTAAGTTAGTTGAGATAAAAAATAAAAAATAAACTGGACATCCCATAACTCCTATTACTTGCCCAAGTGCTGTCTGTAAGGGTTGCCTCCTCCCTCTAAGTAATTAAAATGCACAGACAAATGTTTGCGAAATCCAAAGGAGTGATGCCCGGAACTACTTAAACCAGTTTTTAAAAAACTCAAATTTTGCTTGAACAGTCACCTATTTAATTGAAAACCATATCTGAAGTATATATATTATTAATCAAGCATCATGGGATCCCTCCCAAGAGTAGCACTGAACGCAGATTAGGACTAAAAATAATCATACTCCAGAGAAGGACTTGAGTTATTCATGATGCTTCCTGCATGCATCCTCAACAAGCAGGAGAGTCTCCTTTGAGTGAATGAGATCGCTATTTTAACACTGAGAGGGGATTTGATGCAGGAAAAAAGAAATACATCGCAGAAGATCGATGTATTGTGGATGTATGACAAGCTACTGTACTTAGGCCCAGGTAAAGGGAACTTCCAAAACATGAGTACACTTCTGCTGCTCTGAGAAATTCTGGTGGAAGTCAAGACAGGTGTTGAATTTCTAAATAAAATGCATAATAAATAGAGGCAACAGTAAATACAGACCTCATCTTTAGTCTACATACATAAAAACACTTTATAAGGTGTGATCAAAACAATTTCTGATGATTGATTAATTATTTTTAAGTCATTAACCAGAAAAGAGTGCCAAACATTTCATTGTTTAATGTGACTGTAAATTGAATGCCTGACTGTTTTTCTGACTGTTGGTCAGACAAAACAAGAAATTTGAAGTACATCTCAAGGAAATTGCAGTGACATTCTGTCATTTTTGATTTCTAAAAAAATTATTCAGTAGTCACAGCTCTTAATCTAAACATGCATATTTCAAACTGAAGACTTCCATTTGATCAAGCTTTTTCCTCTTGTTGTACATGACGTTATACGAGATGGAAATAGTGGAAAGAGAGTTGAGAGAGAAAGGGTTGGTTTAAATTACACACCTCTAGTGGTACCTAGTTATGCAGATAATTCTGGTTTTATTTGTGCTTGTTTTGAGATATCTGCCTGTCTCCACACCAATACAATGGAGATGAACAGAATTTTGTTTGTTGTGCTCACACCATCAACAACTCACATTAAAAAAATTCAGCACCAGATCTCTTTCCAGAATCAGTATTACTCCAGATAATCTCACAACACACTGTCTTTTTATAGGAACTATTTCTACAGAAGGAAATAACTGTCCCTGATAAAAATATTTCTGGTAACTGGTGACAGACTTTAGTAACAGTTAAACTCCACTCTGTTCTCAAGTTGTTTGTATAGCTGATGATAGTGTGAGAAGCCATGGGGCCAGATAGTCTAGTGCAGTTTATACAAGTATATGTGTACATTATCTTTGTGTAATAAGATTAGTGTCTTTTGACTTGGAGGTTAGTGGTTAGATTTTTGCTCAATAATTTAATATAATATGCCCCAAAATCATTTTTAGGCTGCAGTGAAGAAAAATGAATTGGTGTCCCCAGAGGACAAGTTTGAAGACCCTTTTTGTAATTATCCTTTATCTCTTTGAGCTGCGGTCCCTTTATATTAGTGTCTGTGTGAGCTGTGTGAGGTACATTTCCTCCTCACTTCTCTTAGAGGAAAGAGAAAAATGTATAGTGATAGAGTAGAGAGGGAGGTGGAGGGAGGAAGAGAGATGATTAGAAATTTGGACAGAAGTAGACTGAACTAAATTCTCCAGAAGGAAAGGAAGAGAGACAGACCTAAATACCGTAAGAGGGACTGACAAATAAATAAATACATGGAAAATGAGAAAATATAAAATGAGACAAGAGTGCTGTGACTTTTGGCACATTTAAGCATGCTCAAACGGACAGTGGGTAGATGTTAATTCACCTCAAAGGTGCAAAGCATCTGTAAGAGAGAGAGAGAAAGTTTTATTTCTGCTCATGTTTTCCCAAAGCAGTCACAGCTCGAGGGTCTGGTTTTGATTCATGACAGTGCTTGTGTAAGAATCAGGCAGTAGATGCCAGGGTTGAACCCAGGCCATGTCAGAAGAGAAATACCACTGTACATGTGCTCTCCTGTTTTGATAGATTACCTCCTGTGGATCCAAAGATACCAAAGCCACAACTCATGTCCTGCAGCTTTCACTGCACCTTTTCATAATACACTGACAGACAGAAATCAGTGTAATTGCTTCATCTGTCTGCTTAGAGAACCAAGTGTTGGATAAGTGCCTGTCAGACTTAAACTGTTTCTCTGATTAAATGATTAAGTCTTAATGCAGTGCTTGAAATGTTGACATTTTAACTTCTTTCATGTCACTTCAGCTCATCCAGTGTCTGTATTTATTTATATTTTCACTCAGACCTCAGACTAAAAACCATCCATCCAAAGAAGAGACATCATAGTTTGGACTATCTGAAGGGTTGTTAAAGTCCTAATTCTGATTTAAGCCACATTAGTCTAGCCTTGAAAATCATAGATTTGGATTTGAAGAAAACAGTATATATCCTTGAACGGATGGGCTTGAATGTTCTCTATTTTAAAAGAAATTTGAATATAGCACTCAAAATGAATCAATATGCCTCACTGCTTTGAACCTAGAGGCAGTTTGTGTTCATTTACATTTTTAAAGACTGCACTAGAAAATTATTTTCATCAGTCATTGTTGTTGTTTTGTTTGTTCTTGATTAGTTTTTGGAGACATTTCCTATAAAATTTAAGAAAATAGTGAAATATGCCAAAGGGGACATCTTCAGATTGTAAGGAAAGTTAATTAAAGGATCAAGTTCTGTTGTCGTCCAACTTCATTGCTTAATTGACTAATGTATTTGACTAATCATTTTAGGGTTAACAATGTCATGTCAAAAATCTCAGAAAAAAATGGGCCTCTTGGATTACTTAGAGCAATGTCAGATCTCAGCGTAGAAACTTGCTGGAAGTTGGTTTGTGAATTCTGCCATTTTGGAAGTAGCAGTAAATACTAGGGATGGGCATTTTAATTACTTTTTGAAGTCGATTAATCAAGCCAATTTAAATCGATTAGTCATGATGTCATAATTAACACTTGCCCTCCACGCAAACCAAAATAATAACATGCCCACATGACACGAACTGTAAATGGAGTTGACCATGATCAATAATGTCTTGGTTGCTGATTAATTTTTTTTACCCTTCTGAGCCTTTTTTATATTATATTTTTATTTTTTATTTTTCTATTTTTGTCACTCTTGTCTCTTGCTGCTGTAACATGTAAATTTCCCACAAGTGGGATAAATAAAGTCTATCTTATCTTATCTTCACACAGTTAAAGATCTACTTTTGTACCACTTGTCAGTGAAAATCAAAATAATAATAATGACTCATGCCAGAAAACATGAACTCTGAGCTTTTTCTTTTAACTTGCCTCCCATGTCCACCCGCAGCAACAACGTCGGGAGCGTGAGATGAGGAGGCAGCAGGAGCGCGAGCAACGCCGGCGTGAGCAGGAGGAGAAGAGACGCATCGAAGAAATGGAGCGACGCCGAAAAGAGGAGGAAGAGCGCAGGAGGGCTGAGGAAGAAAAGAGGAGGGCCGACCGAGAACAGGTACGAGCTAAAAAAAACATGGAGAAAAAACATACGTGCAAGATATTTTCAAAATGATATCTTTGGAATTCAGATGTTTTTAGATGGATTTATGATACTTTTGAATATACCTCAAATACAACCCATTTCAATGGTTGTTTATTGTTACCACATTTAAATTTAATATAATGTGTGGAAATTAAATGTTTTATTTTCTGATGTTGAACTCTTTGGCTGTGTTTAATTGACAGGAGTACATCCGTCGCCAGTTGGAGGAGGAGCAGAGGCACCTGGAGATCCTGCAGCAGCAGCTGCTCCATGAACAGGCCATGCTGCTGGTGAGTGTTTAGCCACCCTGTCTAAACCTGGAAAATCACATTTACATTTGAATTAATTTAGTCCTTTAAAAATATAGAAACTTCTTATCCCTACTGTCCTTCCTACTCTCACTCCCCATGTCTTTCTTCAAATAGATCCTTCATTTCCCCCTGCCTCTCTAAATCTATGTTTCCTTAATGTTATTTCCATCTGTTTCTGTATCCCAGTGGTTACTTTTAATGTTTCCACAACTCCCAGGTTATTACATTCATAATGCAGGTACTTATTATTCTTCCGTTACACAAACTTTCCTGTTCCTGTTTTCCTTCAAATCTAAACTGAATCAGGTTTTTGGAACTAACTTATGATTTTTGTAGATCTGAGGGGATTCATTAACAGTTAAGGTCAAGACATAATAAGTCTTCTCAGATTTTTGCTGGGGAAGTTGGGATGTTTACAGGGCCCTTAGTGATGGTGATGTCATGAGCAGGAAACTAGTCATCCAACAGGAACAGAGGGTTTGTATGACTTGATGTTTTTCATTTTTAAAGGATTCTGCTCCTCTGGGGATTACAGAGGACATGCATATAATGAAAGGATATGACCAGTAATATCCCCATTTCCAGGCTTCACACCATCACTTTATCATTGGCTGTGCTCTCCGGTTCCTACTCTGTCACCATTCATAAACTTCCATATGAAAAAACTTACATCATTATTGGCTGTCACACTTGCATATACTGTAAGAGCTGCTCTGAAGTATTAGAACATTTGCTTTGAAAAGACTTAGTAATATTTTATACTTTTGATTTAAGAATGTCTCGCTCAATATATGAATGCAGCTCCTGGTAATGGACATAAGTATCAGAACTCATAAAAATCATTACTGTTTAAATAGTTCTGCAGTTTAATTGCTTTCGGCCAAAGTTAACTGCTCTAACAGATGTGCAGTTGGACACATTAGACATTTGTCCCTCAAGCTTACTGTTGCATCAGTTGGTTTATCTGTTCACCCGTTAACCCCGCTTATCCTTTGAGGGCCGCAGGGGGGCTGGAACCAATCCCAGCTGACAATGGGCAAGAGGTTGGGTACACTCTGGACAGTTTGCTAGTCTGTCACAGGGCCAACATATAGAGGCAAACAACTGGTCATGTTCAGATTCACGGGGTTAGGGTTGGGAGCAGGGGTGACTTTTATGACTTTTCAAAAAAAAAAGAATCCCTCATCAGTTATTAACATTGGCTTGACTTAGAAAAAGACTCCTACACCCTCCCCTCTAATTTGTCAGCTCAATTCTGATTTCAAACTAAAAAAATTCATCTGTGGTTTCAGCACCGTAATACTTATGCCTCACCCATTAGTAAAGGAAGTTGTGTAGTCCTGAGTATGCATTATATTAGAATTTTACTCTTTATGATGCATTTAACTTGTGCAACTGTTGACTAGTAAAAAATGGCATACTCTCTAGAGAGTTTACAAAACGACAAATAACATACATAACAACTACAAAAAAAAATCTCATCAGTTATATCAGTTTCTACAAACTGCTATAGTGGTCCTGCTAGCTGTTAGAAAATAAAGACCTGAGGCATGATTGTTGCTTTTTAAGGGTTTATTTGGAAGAAAGAGAAGAAATTAAATATAAATCTAGGGCATGGAAAAAGTAGGCTCTCCCCTGCTCTTCCCAAACAATCAGACTACCCCCCTTTCAGCAAAAATACATGACCCTTTCCTTTCTCTGAGGCCACTGCCCCACCCTAATAATTCTCATACAGTGCTTAAGCCTCAATTTACAGCTGGCAGCTCACCAGTTGGTTGACCACATCAAAGATCTTGAATAAGAGCTGTACTATGGAACAGAACATTGAATGTGGTTTGGTCTCAGGTGGACTTGAGAATTTTCCCGTAGGTATGAATGTTTGGAGATCAAAGTAAGAATTAAAGTTACTGAGGCATCACCTAAGGGGCACTAAAGGAATAAAGTATTAAAAAACACAATGTTGTGGAAACAGTTTTGGTTCAGTTTGACCCTCCCTGTACTCAGGAGTATAAATGGCGGGAGCTTGAGGAACAGCGTCAAGCACAGAAGCTCCAGAGACAGCTGCAGCAGGAGCAGGCCTACCTGCTGTCCCTCCAGCAAAACCAGAACCTGGACAGTAGCAAAACAGCCCAGCAACAGAGCACCAAACCCTCACAGAACCTTGAACCTGAAAGGGAAAAGTCCCCGCAGTGCCCTGGCCTGGATACAGCAATACAACCACAGAACATTGACTTTGAGAAGACACGGTCCAGTCAAACTCACAGTCTGGAGAAAACTACAGACAACAAGCTACCTGTCACTGACCTCCAAGACCCCGCTCCTGACTCTGAGTCAGTCAGAGAGGTGAACCCTTGCAGCACGATGCCATCACACTGACTACTGTAGAATGCTTTCTTTTGCTTGTGTGTACTCACTCCCACTGCTTTGGGTGTGCTGTGTGTACATAGCCATGGCTAGTTGCTGGTGTGGGATGTATGGATGCTTTGTAGAAGAGCTACGTGACTAGAATGTATTAATGCGTCTTTCTAAACTCCTAAGTCAGTTGGACAGACTGGGTGGCCTTCTCTATATTTACCTTTGGATGAAGGACTTTTCCTAATGAATACTTTGTGGAGAACTACATTCATCAAAATCATGGCCATTTCTGCAAATTCTGTGAAGAATTTCGCAGGAGATGGAGTAAAAAAAATCTGAAGACTCTAAAGCCTCACAAACTGTTTGTGCAGTTTTTGAATAGCATAGTCAATGTGTTAGGTAACCCTCTCGTGCTCAATTCCCCCTTAATAGTAATGACATATAAATAGTTGATAAATAAATACATGTTTTTATGCCTCCTTGCTGGGGACAGCCATTGTCAGAGGCATTACGTTTACAGGTTGTCCATCTGCTCATACATCCAGCCATCCATCCATCCATCCCATTTGAGGGAATTACTTGAAATCTGGCAAACATTCATTCAAGGATGAACTGATAGATTTTGGTGGCCAAAGGTCAAGGCTGCTCTGACCTCACTAATGTTTTTGGCCTGTTGAATGTGATATTATATAGAATGTCTTGAGGGAATTTCTCCAAATTTGGCACAAACATTCACTTGGACTCAGATGAACTGATTGCATGATCTTCAAATGTCAAAATCACATTTTTGGCCATAACTCAAGAATTTACATGTTAATTACTTGCAACTGGACTAGTTGGCAGAGGTAAACAACTGCAAGGTGGTAATTCTAGTTTCAGAGCTTAATTGAGTGCTTAAATTCAGAAGGGTTAGCCAGGTTAATCAAACGATACAGAAAAAGAATATATATATTTTGTTTGAAGCCTAGAAATGCAAGAAGTAGTTTTCTTTGTTTAATATCATGAAATGTATAGTTTGGGACTACTAAGATTTAAGATAATATATTTGGTTAAGGTAAATTTATTTTGGACTTAAGTGGCAAACACATATTGTTGGTAAGTTATTGCTGAATAAATCCCATCCGTGAATTCTTCTTGGGCCTTCCACTGACAAGGAGTCAATTTGGGAGAATTTATGGGGCCTGATGAAAAACCCAACTCTTATCCCTACAAAATCACCTCTCAAAATGACAACCGATGCCTCCTGGGATTTTTTTAGAATACAACATTTGGCTATTTGTCAAATAATCTCCAATATTTGACCAATGTAAAGTAGCAGTTTATTGCTTGAACTACCTGAACAGCTTCTCCTCCTCAATGAGGGCACTACTGCTCCACTAATTAACCTCACTGTTGTCTTTGCCACTATATTAATGAAGTTACTGTAATAATGAGCCACCTCATTAGTCCTCAGTATGACTCCCTGTCTCTCTCTCTCTTTTTGGCATCCTGCTGTTGCCATTTAGCACCTGGTGGTGGAGGAATAAGAGAGAAACATACGGTACTATACATACTATTCACATGCAGTTATTTTTTAAAAATTTGCTCTGAGACAGGTGGGGTTTTGTGGGGCAACTCAAAAACTACCAGAAAATGTCTAAATGTTTGAAAGAATTTCCTCAAAATTTAAATTCTTTCAAGTGATCTTTCAGCCCAGTTGGATGATGAACCTGGTGTTCAATGACTGTAAACAGCAGGTGTCTGTAACACAGTTGGCTGTTTCAGCAGAAGTCAGTAGGTTCCATTGTAATGGCCAAGTTAATTGCTAAGACATTTTTATTTTAGTTTCCAAAGTTCCATTAAAAAGCAGCTTATTTTGCAAAACTAATTTTGACTTTCTGGTAATTAACTTCAAAGATTAAATAATACTCAATATATCTGGACCTTGGTGTGTGTCCTAACCTTTCCGTTTTCACCGTCAGTGTTTTTCTCATGCATGACACTCTTTGCTGGTCATGGTGCTGTTGTCCTACTAGCAGGGATGTGGGAATATTGTGGCAAATATAACTTTGCTGCTATTTAGAAAGTGCTTTGTTATAACTGCTGGTGTGCCTGTATCAGCAGATGACTTTCTAATGTCTTATACTACTGCTAGTACAGATCATCTCTTCTCTGTGGGAGGAAACTAACAAATCGTAGTGTCTGATGGCTTCCATCCACTTACCCTGCTCTTTATGAACTGACACATGTTGACCTGCACTCTCAAACCACCGCTAGTGCTGCTGCCTGTGTGCATGTCCCTCATATGTATGTGTGTCCTCCTTAGGCTGATGAGCGGTACCGGAAGAACATCCAGGGTTCTCCTCAGTCAGCTCAGACCAAACCACAGCAGCCTCCGGTGCCACCACGCTCCGAGTCTTCCTATGCCAACGGGAACTCAGCATCAGAGGCGCCCGCCATGCACCGCCCTGTGGAGCCACAGGTAACCAGAATAACCACAAACCTCTCCCCCTTCCCTTGAATTATTCCATCTTTTTTGCTTTCACAGCTGTTGTACACAGGCAGCATTTTGAGTTGATGTGAAGTTGGTAATTTGCCACTAGTTTAAGTCTGCTGGTGCATTTTTGCTAGCAGGAATTAGCTGTGTTGTAGCTTAATGGATAGATCAAGACACTAAGGCTGACAGTAATGTAAGCATTCTACTGCCCTCTGCTCTGGGTCTGTTTGTTCACAACAGAGGGAATAGATTGTGAGATTCAGTGGGAGACTGACTTACAAGCTCCTCAAATCATAAAGTAAACATACACAGTCAAATAACATGCTTGTATGTCACATGATGCCTGCCATCCTGTTCATACTGTGATCTGACAAATAGCTAACTTTTTTCTTGACTGTCCTTACTGTACCACTGGGACTGCTGTGACATTTTCATGTTTTTATTTCAAACTTGAGAGAGGACAGGTAACAGATGCTGCAGGCATAAGTGAACTGGTAGAGTAGTAGTTAACATAGAGGTGCAGGCTATAAGTGCTGATTGAAGTCTGTCATACTGTGCCTGCATCACAGACTCTGAACAGGATTTCTGTCAATGCAAAATAATTGGAAAACAAGAGCATCAGCCTTGTTTGTAGCTTCACCTTCATGTGGCAGTACCTCCTTTCTCCACTGACTCCAGATGTTGCCTGTGCCTTTAAACTTTTTCTTATCATAGTCTTTCATAAACCTTCTCTCTTTCAGGTGATTCCAACATACTTTACTTTTATTTAATTTTTTTACCCCTATGTAGATATTTTGACAAGTTTTGCTGCTTTACCATGACTTCCTTCCTGAATTATGCCTTTCGCTCAGCTCTTTTAGGTTGTTTCACATGGATAATGGATCCACCTTTCTGCTGGTGTTGACCTTCGCTAGACACTCTCCAAGTTTAGGGTTGTCATCAATTCTAATTCAGTTCCCCCATTTTAACTAACTAAATTGTGAAACTGTTAAATCTCTAGTGCTCATTTTCATTTTCAAACAGAGCTTGTTTTTATGAGAATACAAAGCCAGTGGTTGCCTGTGAAAAAAAGTATTTTCTTGTCATTTGAAAGAAGGCTGTTTCTTAACTAAACTTTTTGTACCAATGGAAGCGAAAGGATCACAACCCTGATTATATACTCCTCTCCCATGCCTAACTCTTTGATTGACAGGTTGTCCTCCCACCTGTCAAATGTGTAGTTATTAGAGTCACTTTATTAGTGTGTATATGTGTGTGTTGTGTGAACATGAGAATGTTTGTGTGGTGGTACATGGGGGTTTGTACACGTCAGCTACAGATACTGTACCTCCTCATTGTGTGCTGGTGATTAAAAACATCCATAATTCATGGAAACCCAGATTTGCAGCAGGGTGACTCAGACAGCATTAGTCATCTCCCCAGCAAAAGGATTCAACTAAGCATGAATAATCACAGTTCAATGAAGTCAATCTGTTTTGAATATGTCACACAGATTAAATTATACAGAAGTGATGTTGTAACTTGGTAAAATGGGGTGGCAGGGTAATGATGTAATTCACTAGTGTGGCATTAAACATTTGCCATAATGTTAAAAGTGGATTAATACGTTTTCTCTCATTAGCTGCGAGTCTAACTGCGAGTTTAATGTACATACTTACTGAGAACTGAATCAAACACGGATGGGTCCATTCTGAGGTCTAAATGACTGTTCTAAAGCATCTCAAATGAGCTTTCACTGATCTGACATCTCTGTGGCTGAGGTCTGGTTAAGTTTAAACTACTAAAACTATGTGGTTAAGATCAGGGGAATGTCATTGTTAAGGTGAAAGAAACCAAGACAGAATGTGGACCGCAGTGTCCATTGTCAAAGTTAGTAGCTGTCTTGCCCCAACGATGAATGTGTGCATGCTGTATGACCTGTATGTGGCTCCATCTTCATTGTATGTTTGCATGCCAGCCTATGTTCAGGCCTTGTTAAAGGATAAACTCTGTATTTTTTATCCTATATTTTTCCCATGTTTTTGGGTGTAAATGATTGACAGGGACAAAAAAATCTTTAGTGAAGTTAAATTACTGTTTTTGTCTGGTAGCGATATATAGCAATGGTTTTGCTGTCAGTGGCAAAAGCAAGAACTTTAGTGGACTTACTTTGAGGTAGACAATTACCCATTGGATTACATTGCAGCAGCTGTTTGCGGTGGCCAGGCACAATGTTCTTGCTCCGTACTGCACTGATTCCAGAGATTTTTATGTAAATTCTTGATCATTTACACGCCAAAACATGGGAAAATAAGGTCCATGTTAAGAAATAACAGAGTTATTCTTTAATACAATTCATCCCCATGGTCGGTACTGGTGAAGCTCAGTCCTCCGGAGTCCTAAAATTGGTTAGAGTCAAGGTTGCACCCTAAACATTAATGGCATCATAATGTGCAGTCTCACTTAGTGTTTAAAGAAAAGTGGATAGGAAACTAAATTTAAAGCAGAACATATACTGAGGTGCCTGTCTATATAAGTTCTAATTCCTAAGTTTTAATTGACCTTCCTAATGGTGATTAAACATTACCATAGAGGGAAAAGATTAAAACATTTTGAGCCAACAATAAGAGTCTTGCCCCTGTTTGACTCAGGACCCACTCAGCTTCATCTCTCCATCTACCACCTGTGCTTTTTGTTGTTGTTACTGTCTTTTTAAAAGATTTGTAAGGCTGCACCTTTTCCTCCATCAATTAATTATTTAATTTATGGCTGGAATAAAAATTCTTACAGTGGAAATTCTGCTCCCAAATGTTTCAGTGACAACAGGTACAGTGTCAACATTTGTATGTGAGTGTTCCCTCTTTTCTCCCATTGCACTCTAAAAACCTGGGTTCTTTAGGGGCTCTAAAGATTTGGAGCCATATGTTTTAACCATCTGCCACCAGGGCCAAAAGATCTTCAGCTTTTATCTCCAAACACTACAACAGCTGATGTCACCTCTTTTGTTGGAGCCAAATTGAGAAATGAAATCTGGTGTTGAGTTGATCCAGTAAATATCTTAAGGCAGTCATTCCTAACCTTGGTTCTTGTATTCAACACTGATAGTATGATATTATACCAGGCCCGACTGTAAGTTGGTTGGTTTTAAATTATTCCTGACTCCATGTCTAGAATATCAATTAGAAGTGCTCTGGGTGCAGAACCAAAGACTGAAAAAAAGTTACAGCAAAGAACCTCTCTCGCCAGTTTCAGACTTGTTGCATAAATATGACAGCAACTTGGTCTCATATCTGAATAAGTCTCAGAGTCATTTTTATGTAAAAGTCATGAGGGTAACCTTACTCAGTCTCACCTGTAATACTTCCATCCTCCATCACTTTAACAGAGCAGAAGAAGTCTGAATTCGATGCAATTTGAAAACAAAAAGGCTTCACCAGTAGAGGTTAAATACACAGAGATATTAAATGCATGTCTTATATATTTAATTTTAATCTCTAAATTTTCATCCATACCAACTACTGGGCTGTAATCACGTGTCTGCAAAACACTTAAGCTACAGCATGTCGGCCAATAGAATTAAATGAGAGGTGCAATATAACATCTTGTCATGTTATGCTTGTGACCAGTTGGATGATATCAAAAAGGAGCAGAATTTACACTTACTCATTTTGAATGACATAAAGCCAGTAGTGCTTCAATGTCTATGTCTTAATGTCTTGAGGCTTTTACAGAGGGGTTCCTCAAAAAACTGTTTTAGGCTCCCATATGGCTCCAATCTGACAAACACCTAAGGATACCCTGAAGCCCCTGTCCTTTTCAGAGTGCACTGCATGCTGACTGACCCATCCTCCCCGAATGTGTTCTGTTTTGTTGTCTGTAAGGTTCGCTCCCTTCTGGCTGCCTTAAAGAGCAGCGGCAGCGTGGCATCGAACTCCCCCACTACCACCCCGCCCATTGTGTCGCGGTCGCACTCCTTCAGCGAGCCGCTCACCCCTAGCTTTGAAAAACTTCACCTTCGCAACAGCCAGGAACCCCACCAACACCATCACCCTCCATCTTCATCACCATCCTCCTCATCATCAACGCCTGCACGCATTGACCCCCAGCCCCTCCCCCCGCCTAGGCCCTCGCCCCATGAACCAGCCCCTTCAGAAGAGGTCCCACCCAGGGTAAGGACAGGAAGAAAGACCCCCTGGTGTAGCCAGTCAGCAGTAGTTAGATACTTGACACAATTTTCTGTTAACTGACCGAATGGAAAAATCGTCCTGATCCCCAAGAAAGCAAACTGTCATTATCCTTAACTGTTCAATCCATCACATTAATAGCTTTTCATCCTCTGCCTGGTTCTTTCTGCTATCAAGAATTCATTTTCATTGGATTTTCTTTCCATGTAGCGCAGAAATGCTTGTAGGGGAATTACTAATGATTTAATTAAATCCACGTAAAATTTATGTAAAAGTTTTTGAAATTAGCAGGTTGGTTGACAGTTTTAAATGACTTTTCTCCCCATATACAAGATTCAGTGTCTACCTTAGGTGTCCTGAGGAAATCTGGTATTTCTCTGAATGTTTTCCCACTGAATATCATGAGAAAGATAGCATCACTGTGCGGTGTGAAACGGATTTGACACAAAGATAGGTAGCTTGCTGTTAATATGACCACAATGCTCTGTGACCCCGTTATAACTCAGATGCAGGTAGCGAGACAATGTTGAACACCAGGACATGTTGACATAATCTGTATCTCTGCCTAATGTTGCTTTTTCTTCCCTCACCAGACATATTTAGCTTTTCACTGTATGACCACAGAAGTACATAAAAATAACTACAGAGGGAGAAAAAATAAGCAAAGGAGGAGAGGCTTCTGCATTTAGAGAGTAGTTTTTTTCACTTGAATGTGTAGGGCGTTGGATGCTATGGCTAAGTATAGGGAAAGACTGGAAAGCTTTTGGCACTACCCACAAATGTGGGCAGTGAGAAATCAAAAAAGTTAGAAAGACCTAAATTTAGTCCAGAGCCAAAGTTATCTGTCCTCCAGAAAAGGAAACCCTCTGTTATGAACAGAACTGCTGCCAAGCCAAACCACAACCCTGTCAAGACTGTATTGTACATAGAGTTCCAATACAAAATAGACATCTCCGTGAGCATCAAGTAAACAATGGTAGATGTTACAAGACTCATTTCAGGTTTGAAATACAGGAGAAGCATGTTACTAAGGAAGGACTGACCTTTCATTAACATCAGTCCATACTTTTCCATTTTGTCCTTGACGTAAACTTCTAAACAAAGCAAAAATAATGGCTGTTTATGTTACTCTGTGATATTGGCTGCAGTGACTGAGGTGAGTTCTGTTGTGCACAGCTATGTTGTGCTGCGCTTTGGGTGCTAGCAAATGTTCTGCATTGGCTTTACTGAATTGATACATGACTCAGAATGAAGGGTATGACTATTGGTATGTGTGTGACCCGTGACTAGTGGGGTAATAGTTTTGTTTTACCGTGGTGCTCTGAGTGTGGTAGGTAGAGATGAAAAGTTCAGCTGATGGAGGGAGACTTGTCTAAAACACATGATTTGTATGCGTTTTTGAGAAGCATTCTCTTGATTGGCAGATTAATTCTGCAAGCAGGTAATAGTACACTGTGTGGGGCGGCTGTGGTTCAGGAGGTAGAGCGGGTCGCCCACTAATCAGAAGGTCAGCTGTTCGATCCCCGGCTTCTCCAGTCCATGCCGAAGTATCCTTGGGCAAGATACTGAACCCCACGTTGCCCCCGATGTGTGTATCATCGGTGTGTGAATGGGTGAATGTGACGCGTAGTGTAAAGTGCTTTGAGTGGTCAATACGACTAGAAAAGCACTATATAAGTACAAGTCCATTTACCATTTACCATCAAACTGTCAGGTGTCACCTTTTATCTAATTTGTTAACAATTTCTGGTGTGCTGTGAACCTACTGCACACTAGCATAGCTTGAATGCCTCCAAGTTATTGTTTCATACGGGTTATTTGGCTAAAATAGCCTGGTGTAATATGGTATAGCGTCTGGACAAGTATGGTGCCAGTGAGGTTTGTTGTGATGATGCTGCTAAGCCCTATAAAAGAGGTGTTTGTTTGTGTATTCACCGCACTATCAAGTACACTTGTGCTCACAAAGTGTGTATGTGTGAGCTGGTCACTGTCTTTATCATAAAAGGTTCCGGTCAGGACTACATCAAGGTCTCCAGTGTTGTCAAGGCGAGACTCGCCTCATCACCACAGCAACGCCTCACAGAGCAGCCATGCCGTTCATCGCAATGCCGCAAGGTAAACTGACTGACATAACCCAATGACTCGTATGATTCTGTTTATCTTTCTTTCTTTAGTTTTTTGTTTTTGCTTCAATATTGCACACTTGTTAAGATCTAGGTTTTTGTTCTGACATTTTTGGTCGCTATTGTTCCTGCTCTTTTTTCTTCTTTCTCCATAATTCAGATTCTTTCTCTGTTGTAATACAAGTGCCAAATCTAATTATTCTTGTGGTTTGGAAATGCACATACAGCTCTCAGCCCAGTTCTCAAAATATTATTAATAGGACTAGAGAGGATTTCCTGAGGAAAAAGCACTGTTAACTGTCATGTTGTAATACTATATGCATTTAAATACTAAACACTAAATAAATAGTTCATGGTAATCCCTACATCTACATACAGTACATGAATGGTCTGTAATGTAAAATTAGCATCAAATTACATATGAGGAAAAAAGTATATAGGATAGGACTGGGCTCAGAAGAGTGCTCAGTGGGACTCCACTGGTTATATCAAATTACTGTTTTTGTCAATGGAGTCTGGTAGCAACATACAGCAGTGTTTCTGGTTAAACAAAAAGGATCTTACTCTTTGATAAAAAGGTTTGTCCCTGTAGGAATCCTGTCCATAATGTTTTTGGACAAGTACACCGTTCTTGCTCAGTACTGCACAAGATTTTTGTCCCTATTAATCTTTTACACCCAAAAATGTGGGAAAATAAGGCCCAGGTTCAAAAACGCCAGAGTCATCCTTTAAGGAAAGCCCCACACTGTCAAAATGTTACTCATATGTAGCCTTCAGGAGATGAGTTTAAGTACTGTGAAGCAGTGTGAATCCAGGCTTCTCTTTTCTACTATGTAATCAAATAGACATGAAAAATAATGACTTTCTCTAAGACTCTGGGTACAAAACAAACAGTTGTTTGGAGATAGATCTAACACACAGAGAGACACGTACAGCTGGACAGGACTGTATACTCAGTGTCTTCACTGTCTGTCTGTGCTGCTATAGACTTAGTGTATGTTTGTGTGGGAAGATTTATGTAATAGTGCTAGCCGTCTAGCCTAATGATACTTATTTACTTCAGTGTGAATGTGCGTGTTCACAAGCACATACAGTTTTCTATTTTGCTCTTCTTGTAACCCATACAGGTTAGAAGACCACTGTATTTAATTTTATTTTTTATCTTACTATACTATTTCTTATTTGGCATGTTTGTACTCATCATCATGGACTGAAAATATAATCAAATGGCCATTTCTTGTGGTTTAAGGCACTGTAGCATTCCATTTTCAGCTTTTATTTTTCTTAAATGTAAAAACCTGTTTGAAAAATTAATTATGCATTTATTGTTTTCTGATCAGCAGCCCTGCTCCTCAGCAACCACAACAAGACAATTTGAATTGAGTTTCAAGATATTTAATATCAGCCCAAAGTATTAGCTATTAGCATTTTGATTTTAAAATGATACGTTTCTGTGTTGGAGTAAAAAAATGAACTATCTAATCACATTACAAAATGCAATAGTTAAAAGTTGCTGTCTCCACAATGGCTTCATCTCTGACTGTCTTCTTGACTCCGGTGACTCTACAGTACAACAGAACCTCGGCTGCTGTGGGAGCGAGTGGAGAAACTGGTTCCCAGACCAACCAGTAACAGCGGAAGTGGAGGCTCCAGTTCCTCCAGCAGCTCCAGTAACTCAAGCTCTCAGCCCAGTTCTCACTGTGGCTCTGGAGAGAGGTTCAGGGCCCGCTGTGAGTCCACACACACTTTTAACAAATCAGCACTTACAAATATGCAGGAGGTGGACAATATAACTAAAACATCACCTGAAAATACAGTTATTTTGAGATTAATACCACTTTAATAAAGACACTTCACAAACAGGTGACCATACACATTCACATTTGAACTTACTTTTTTTCTCCTACAACATCACTTTTTAGAATAAACTGACCATTTCACCTCCACCTCCTTTAGCCTCTTCCAAATCGGAGGGCTCACCCCTCCAACGGCCAGAGAATGCTGGGAAAAAACCAGAGGAGAGGAGAGACTTGGTCAGGCCAAACAGACCAGCGGTGAGAGTTGACCCAAAGCTGACTGGCCAGCAGTGTAGCTCGCTAGCTGGGATAGATCTAGATCTGGGACTGTGTGCGCATGTGTGTTTTTGTGTGTGTATGATAGTGCCACTTTGGCTTTGTTTGAAAGCTGGAGTGTGAATGATGATGTGATGTGGCCTAGTGGAGATTTTTTTCCTTGGAGTTTTTTGTGTATGTGTGAGAGAGTAATAATAAGCGGGACCCTTGATTGTGTCATGTGATCTGCTCACCTTCCAATGGAGTGACGTGATAAGACTGTGAAATGGTTGTTTTATCTTTGGATTGATCACTGGCTGAACAGTATCGCTTGCTTTTCTCCACTGGTCTCTCTGGCTCAGCAGTGGCCATTTTAACTCATGCCTTCTCTAACCTCAACAAAGAATTTACATTTTCTTCTATACTGTTATAATTTTTCATCTTTGCAGCTTGATTAATTGTCTCATTATTAGAATTAATCCACTAACCTTACCTACAGTAGCTTGAAGAGCATCAGCTGTGCGATAGTCACCTCTTTCCTCGCTTCATCTTTTGGCTTTGCTGCCCTCACGTTGGCTTCACATTGGCTGGTGTACCTCTGTAACCACTCTTCCTCTCCAGCAGCTTTTTGTTTCCTGCTTGACTTTTACTGAAAGACAATTACTGAAAATCTTAAATGATGTCTTGGCTAACAGCTGACTGAGTGAATGGACAAAATTCCAACAGAGGGAGGAAAATAGAAATCCTTGAGATAAAAGACCTCTGACCCAATATTTACCTTTAACTTCCTGACTTTTAGGACCTGACAGCTCTGGCCAAAGAGCTGCGTGCAGTGGATGACGTTCGCCCCCCCAAATAAAGTGACAGATTATTCATCCTCCAGTGAAGACTCAGACACCACTGATGAAGATGATGATGAAGAGGTGGACCAGGAGGCAGGTGAAGAGTCGACCTCTGGCCCGGAGGACTCCAGAGCTGTGTACGTTTTCAAGTTTTAACTTCTGATCTCATAGACACTATGTACTGACGCTGTAACATGCTGTTACAGTATGCAGTATGCATCAGTTGAGGGTAATGGATAAGGTCAAATTCTTCTTAAACAGAACTGCGTGTTGGTTTACATGAAACTTTAAAATCGAGAATATAGAGATTTTTTCCTTGAGTTCTACCAGTGTGGAACACTATATAATAATTTTCACAATTTTTACTCTGTCCTGCAGTTCTTCCAGGCTGAGCAATGGAGAGACGGAGTCAGTGAAAACCATGATTGTTCACGATGAAGGCGAGAGTGATGCAGGCTCAACGCCCTGCAAAGACAGCACTCTGATCGTCAGACAGGTAGAGGTGTAAAAGAAAAAAACAAAGAGAAAAACACCAGTCATTTATCACATACTTTAAGTTGTTCAGTTGTGTATTTTATTCATTCATACCCCAAGTGTTTTTCCATTTTGTTTGTACATTGTGTTTATCATTTTCTGTTCTTGCATCCTCTCTGGCCGTGTGTGAGAAGCTTAGTGTAGGCTGGATAGAAAACCACACAAATTTGAATTATGCAGGCTGCCAGCTAATTCAAGGATTTATTCATGATTTTGAAAAGTTATTTCACCACTTGATACATCATCAGGTATCACATGCAGTTAGTACCAATACACACCAAAAATGACATATCATATTATTTTACCATATAATTGACTACTAACAAGAGTTTTCTTTCCACCTGTAGAATAGCCACTGTAGTTTGCCCTTTGCTCTAGCTAACACCTTCCCTTCGCCTGAACTCATCAGGAACGCATCTAGACCCAAAGTCGTCTACCCCTCTTTCTATTTCCAGAGTGCAGGTGACAACAGAAAGCGTCCAGGCCCTGGCCTGGCCCAAGCCCAGACCCCTGGCCTGCTTGCAGGCTTTGCTCCAAGCCCTGGCTCAGTGTCGGGGGCGGGTCTTGGCCACCACACCCCCAGCCCCCATCATCATCATCACCACCATCACCCCACACAGCATGCGGATAGGAACGGCTTTGCTGGCCGCATCCACCACCTCCCAGACCTCATCCAGCAGAGCCACCATTCCTCCCCCTCCTCTGCATCCAACTCCCCTTCCTCCTCCAGCCTTGCCAGCCCCTCCTCCATGTCACCCCAGAGTCCCCTGGACAAGCTCGGCATCCTCGTAGAGGTATGTCCCTCAGCCCCAACACAGAGATCCACTTAAGGGTGGCATTTTTTGTGTAATCTTGAACATGAGAAGCAAAAAAAGGTCAAAGCCATCATTATCTGCCATAACTGGGAACACAGTAGAGTAAAAATCAGTTCAGCCAGCCAGTTCACCCAGTTCATTAGTTTGTTAATTAATGTTATGTAAAAACAAGTGAAATTCTGCTGGTACCTCCATTCTTTTCACACTTCTGACCCACTATGATGATAATGTCTTCTACTGCATCCATTTTTACGTCCTAGATTTGGTGGGGTGGCCTCTGCTGGTCGCCACTGGCACTGCTGAGCTGTCTCTATCTCTACATGGCCCCCTCACCATTTCTTGATTTTAATTTTTTTTTCTCTCCTGACACAAGCTATCTGCAGAGAGATAGTGGTGTTGGTGAAAGGCTGCATTTTAAGGCTGGAAGTACAATCAGAAGACACAACAGACTTTTTTGCCCTGTTACCATCCTGTTTAGTTCATTGTACACAGGTTTGCGTACTTAGGGTTAAAATACAAAAAATGTCAAATTTACTTTAGGGGAAGGATTTACAGCTGCCGTCCCATCGCTCCTCATTGTTTTGTATGTATGATCATAACAAGCCTGTCAGCTCTGACAGAGCTTTTTGCCAAAGTGTCCACTGAGGCTAGTCGTGGTTTCACAAGCATTCCCTGAAACATCTAAATCTCATTTTATTCCTTGATGTTGCCTATTTTCAGCAAATGCATCATATTCTCACATTTCCTACACAATTAATCATAGGGCACAGGGCAGCATAACGGCAAGTATACTTCCCATGGAAATACTTAAGTTTTGTTTCCCCTTTTCTTCTTTTTGTCAACAGCACTCCATGTTTTTGCCCTCCACCATTGTTTTTGCCTTTTTCCCCAGTATTTATAATTTTACCCTCTGATTGAATGCCCATTGTATTTGCATGCAACACATACAGAAATACCCCAGTTTGCCAGTTTGTTTGACTTCATTGTCTTGTTACTTGTTGAATGAATCTTTATCTGTAAGCATCTAATGCTATAAATATATATTTGATCTTTCAAAATGACACTGAGAGTTGTGATATTCTGTCACCACTAAATGTTAATTCTATCTCTCTGTAGAGCCAGTCTAGTAACAACATGCAGAAACACAAGTCTTCTTCCTCCTTCACTCCGTTCATCGACCCACGCCTCCTCCAAGTCTCTCCATCCACTGGAAGTGCGCTCAACAATGTTGGTACGTCCCTTCCCCCGGTGGCTACTGGGAAAAAAATCAGACACCATTTTGGAGCTGTGGCCAATGAGCCAAAATCAAAACCAGGTTCATCTGGAAATAACAGGGATGGAGATCCTGAGTGTGTGAAAAAGTTTAAATCAAGCCAAAAGCAGTTGGTTATCGTGGACTCACTGAGGTCACCGAGCTCATTAATTGCCACAGTTTACACACAAAGCTCTCTTATCATGGGATTCGTCTTGTTCCCATCATCCTTCAGAGGATTGGCCATCGTCAAAGTCTTCCAGCCTTAAGGACTCTGGTATGCTGAGTCATTACCTCACTTGATGCAGCTAGTGACCAGCCACTGACCCCTTTAGTATACTAGATTGTTCAGTCTGCCTGTAATCACTTTCCTACAGTCGTCTCATGTCCAGATGGCAATTTAAAAGAGGCAGAAACTAGCAGTGGCCCACATTCTGACACAGATAACATGAAATAATATGTTGCAATGACTGCAAAGGTGTTCTGAGGCTGCACAGCTTGTTATGTTAGTAAACTTCACATCAGGCCTTTAAAAAAAAAAAAAAGAATATATCAGTTGGTGGAATGGTCAAGTCATGCTTGTTATCCCTTGTTTTTTCAGAATCTGCTATAAACCAACTTTACCAGCTTTCATTTTCATTTTTCACTATTTTATGAAAATCATTTCTGTACACATGATTAACAAAAGCAAATGAGGGACATCCACCCACCTCTCTAATGCTGACCATTTGACTGACCCCCACCCTGCCTGGTAAATTCTACATCCTACACCGTTCTACCTAAGCCCTTCCCTTTGACCTGTTAGGCTACAGCAACGATGCCCGGCTGGCAGAGGCGCTGAGGGCCGACCCATCTCGAAAGGGCTCCGTGGTTAACGTTAACCCGGTCAATACTCGTCCTCAGAGCGACACACCAGAGATCCGCAAATACAAGAAAAGGTTCAACTCTGAGATCCTGTGTGCTGCACTCTGGGGTAAGAACAAAGACACAAACTTTTACAAAAGTTATCATTTTAGCAGTTGCATATCAGTAAATAAGTGGTCTGATGGTTTTTAATTTTGAGCAGGACAACAGGTTTTACATTCCTAAAGTCAGTACCAGTGCTGAAGTAATTTGGAATGATCATTTCATAAAAAAAAGCATTTCTGTTGTCTTCACCACTTGGTGGCAGCAAAATACTGTACTCCATCGGTCTGACTAGCATGCGCAGTGTCTTTCTGGCTGTGGTCATTGTTGTTGGTGTTCTCCTAAATGTGTGTGTGTGTGTGTGTGTGTGTGTGTGTGTGTGTGTGTGTGTATGTGTGTGTAGGAGTGAACCTGTTGGTTGGAACAGAGAGCGGTCTGATGCTGTTGGATCGTAGCGGCCAGGGGAAAGTTTACCCTCTGATCAACCGACGGCGCTTTCAGCAAATGGATGTCCTGGAAGGGCTCAATGTTCTAGTCACTATATAATTTTTAAACTGAAACACTCTACACATTTTAATGGTGGTTTAATTGCACTTTATCCATCCAAACTAGTGTAGGATTGTTCAGTGAGATGCAATGAAACACAAGTAATGTACACACAGACACAATTCCAATGAAAATACACATAAATAGGATCATGCTTGCAGACTAGCAT
>BRZM01000663.1:0-28643 GCA_033238685.1 Lates japonicus | reverse complement strand
TGCATAATGTTGTTTTAAATCTGTAGTGTGGGACTTTACACCTAAATTAACTTCTGTTACATTCAAGCCCTCTCCAAACAAGTTCACTCACTACAGATTAAGTCTATCAGTGCCAGGTAAATCTTTGCATTTTGTAGTATTCCAGAGTTTATTCCTATGCTTGTACACTGATGCATTTTATGTCAATCAGAGATGATTGGTTTGCCAGAGCTGAGGAGGGTAGCTAGGAGTATGGCAGAGCCTGTGGTGGAAAAACCTAGGAAGCATCCAAGAAGGTTGTTAATGCTCTTGTTGGCAAGGACAAACACAGCTTATAATTACAGAAGGGGGAGAGAAAAGTTCTGCACTGCAGGTTTTAAATGATGCATGCCCAGTGTTCACCTTAATAAATCGTATGGGTAGAAACTAAAGTCTTGAGCATGTTTCATTGACTGTTTTAGGCAAGGAGCTCAGATAAGTCTTTACTGACTGTACCACTGATTGGAAAGTATTACTTTATTTATATATTGTAAACTAAATATGGCACGCTATCAGCCAACTTGTATCAGACTATTCTCATACCAAAGCAAAACTCTGTTTACTGTTTACTATTATTATTATTTGGAACAATACAAATGAGACTTCTGGTCTGTTTTGTTCCTATTTGACCCACACTCGGAATCACCTACTTCCTGAAATGTTGCAAACCACTGCAGACAATACAGGATGGAGGAGAAAATCCCACCACAGGGTTTTCTAAGATTGGAAATTAGGCTGTAAAATTCACAGATGCAAAGTCGGCAATATTAATAGTTAATGCAGGATTTAGGAGAGAATTTAGCTTTTATTAAAACAAACAGCAAATAGAACTTCAAATTAAGTATTTGCGGCTCTTTACTGTTTCTTAACAACAGGCATAGAAAATAGATTTGTCCTGATTTGACCTTTCTCGATCGATGGCAGGTAAGAAGAACAAGCTTCGTGTGTACTACTTGTCCTGGCTGAGGAACAAGATCCTGCACAATGATCCTGAGGTGGAAAAGAAACAGGGTTGGACCACTGTAGGAGACCTCGAGGGCTGTGTCCACTACAAAGTTGGTAGGTCACATTATCAGCCTATATTCTTAAACAGCACTACTGGAAATGTCACCACATTAATGTCCAGAAACACTGCAAATGGCATGCCAAAATGGTAGATTGGATACAGGCTTGAGATATTAAGTATGGTTATGGTTGGGCTTCCCTATGACCTAGAGGTCTAACTTCCTGGCTGCATGTCATTCCTCTTCATTTTCCTCCCATGTTTCCTGTCTTTCTGCTGTTTTCAAAAGCTATAAAAAGAGTGGTTATGTAAAACTCTAGAGCTTGAGAGAGTTAAGTATATTTTTATTGTTTAAAATTGATATGTTAAGTGAGGTGTGGTTAAGGTTAGTATATGGTTGGCACTTACATCTCATACCCATAACTGCACTTAAATCTCAGTATCATTATCATTTCATCACTAATCCATCTGATTTATTGGTATCTGTATAGCTAACTGTCGCTGCTTTGTCCATGTTTCCCATTAGAAATAAACCCAGCCACATCTGGACTCAAACAGAGTCTGTGTTTACAAACTTCACAAACTCAGTTTAAGATACAAAGCATATGTGTACAAGAGCAAGTCACTGATAAATGATGGAAGGAAAGCCCTTAGTTAAGTAATATTGCAGAAAGGACATTCAAGTGGACATGTAATTACACAGTCCTGTCTAAAATTCAGAATGCCCATGGTGATGGTAATGCCACTGAGCAAAGTTGAACTCTTCCTGTTGGAAACTCCTCTCCACTGATCAGAGCTACCAGTCATGACATCCACTTCCTGTCAAATTCTATTCATGCATGTCCATTGATTCTTTTTTTTTTTTTTTTTTTTTTTTTTTGTGGTTATATTTCATTTTAAAACTCTGAACCAACACTAGTGGGAAGTATAGAACTTTCCAGTCAAAAATAAAATCAGTATTTCAGTATAATCAGACAGTGAAACAACTGTCCTACATGTCAAATGAACATCAGTTTAGTAAATAGATTTTTCTGCCTTTAAAAATAATAAATAGATGGAAAAGTTGAACCTTATTGGTTCTTTGTCAGACAAAGAAATCTATTGTCTAACAGTGTTTCTGACATCATAAATATGATATACCTGTCTGATTTTACCCATCAGATGAGAGGAGACGCTTTAAAAGATGGATAACCTATCAAAGTGGCTAGAAAGTCAACAGCAGCAAAATATTGACCCACATTTTAGTTTCCAGCTGATGCTTTTCCACTCTGATGCTGGTTATGCTCTTTCGTGTTTTTCCAATGTTTTGTTGTGATATTTGTTTCCCAGTGAAATATGAGAGGATCAAATTCTTGGTTCTTGCCCTGAAGAACTCAGTGGAGGTCTACGCCTGGGCACCGAAGCCCTACCACAAGTTCATGGCCTTCAAGGTGAATAAACTGCCTATCTTAGCTTGTAAAGTGGTGTCTGTCTGTATTTACCATTTGTGTTAATAACAACATTTCTAAAGTTGGTTCTGTGAATTGGATCTTTAGTGCTTGATTTTCATGCCTCTGTATTATTATCCAGAATGCTGCGTATTGATAATCTCTGCTCTGGCAAATATTTATTGATCTGATGCTCAAGCTCCTGCTGGCTGACTGGACAACAAAATGTTTTTCTGACTTGTGTCCTTCAGTCTTTTGGTGACTTGGTGCACAAACCCCTGCTGGTTGACCTGACTGTGGAGGAAGGTCAGAGGCTAAAGGTCATCTACGGCTCATGCTCAGGCTTCCACGCTGTTGATGTCGACTCTGGGGCTGTCTACGACATCTACCTGCCCACACACGTAGGAACACACAAACATAATATCTGACTTGCATGTTTGAATTATTATTTTTTTCACTAATGGTGTTTTTCTGGGCCTGACTTATGAACCAACTAGGCTGTGATTTGAGTTTCCTCTAACTAATCTAAACGTGGTGTTGTGTGTCCCTGCAGATCCAAACCAGTATTCAGTCTCACGCCATCATCATACTGCCCAACACAGACGGCATAGAGCTGCTGGTGTGCTATGAGGATGAGGGTGTTTACGTCAACACCTATGGACGCATCACCAAGGATGTGGTACTGCAGTGGGGAGAGATGCCCACCTCAGTGGGTGAGTTATAGGGGCAAAAGCCACACAAACACACACCTAGGAGTTTTTCTTGGTACATTTATGTACGAGGGTCCCCACCTTTTTTTCCTCACAACTCCCTTAAATGACGTCTACATGTCTATTTCTTCACATTGTACATATGCTGTATTAGGGCCATTGTAGGTAAAAACTAGATTTTCCCTCAAGGCCTCAGATATTGTTAAAAATAATATGGAGCAGGGGAGGAATATTCAATATTATTAAAATCGCAATGTAGGAGCATATTTTTTTTCTACTACTTTTTACTACAAGTCATATTCTCAAGATGTAAAGGAACATGATTGTTTTGGTAGAGACCCCAGCAAAAATCATATTACCATTGTCCATCCATTCCATTCTCATGAATACAATATCTTGCCTTGAGGGAATTTCTTAAAATTTGGTACAAATGCATTTGGCCTCACGAATGCAAAATCTCAAGAAAGCCTTGAAGGAATACCTTGAAAAAAAGTGGCACAAAAGTTCACTTGGACTCAGAGATGAATGGATTAGATTTGGTGGTCAAAGGTCACGATCACTGTGACTGCACAAAACACGTTTTTGGCCATAACTTAAGAATTTCCACTCTAATTGACTGCAACTTGGACTGGTTGATGGAAGCATACAACTGCTGGGTGGTAATTCTAGTTTTGTTTGGTTTTCAACCTGCCTAATATGCAGTCATAGGGAACAGTTTAGCAAAAATATTTTTTTTCAGGCCTTAAATAAGTAAATTGATCCAACATTTCACAGGAAAAACTTCAGTCAGTAAAATGTTATTTAAATTTGTGTTTAGTTATTTGTTAGTTGTTGTTTTTTTTCACTAACCTGTGTGACCCCTCAGAATTATCTTGTGACCTCTCAGAGAGGAACAAAGTAACATGCAAAAAAATATGTATGTATGTAATATGTACTATGTAACACAAGACACATACAATTGCAAATACAGTTCAGTGAGATCTTAAAAATTTTTATACTTTTAATATTTTTTAAATTATCAGTATATTGGTTAACATAAATACCTCTCTGCAGCCTACATTCGTTCCAACCAGATCATGGGCTGGGGGGAGAAGGCCATAGAGATCCGTTCAGTGGAGACAGGCCATCTGGATGGTGTCTTCATGCACAAGAGAGCCCAGAGACTCAAATTCCTCTGTGAAAGAAATGACAAGGTGAGACTTCCAAGTAAACATTTACCAACACACTATAATCTGATCTGTGAGGTGGAATGAGTTTCTCATCAGTACTGGTATCTGGTGACTTTAACGCAGGAGATTATGATTCCCTCAAATTTGAGATCTTTCAGCCAGCTGTTGGCTTGCTAGATAAAAATGAATACCAAAATATGGTGGTGATGTAACAAACATAAACCTTAAACCACAACACAGCATGTTAGTTTAAACCATCCACTGCACACAGTTTTGTTTGTTTGCTTCTACTGCTTGATTCTGCTGTCAGACATAATTGCAGGGCAATTGAGACACAAAGGAGCCTGTTCTCGTCTCCCCTTGCCATTCGAAGTGAATTCGGTTATAGATTTTAAACTAATGCTACAGTCTGCTGCCCTGAGGTGTTCCAAAGTCACTTTCAGTTTGCTCACCCTCTATTGGTTCACCTCTGTTAGCTGTGGAAGGAACTTCAAAGTACTCTGGTTTCTCTTCTCCTCTCAACTTTTCTTGCCTGTTTGGACTAACGAGAAGTAAAGAATTACAGATTAAATAAGTTTTTCTCTCTGTGGTTCCTCAGCAATGCGGAACATTATGTGAGATGTTGGTCATGTATGGGAATCAGTTTTTTTTTTTTCTCAGAAACATTTCTCAATGCCCCTTCTTAGTCAATTTGTTGACTAATCAATTGACAGAGTTTGTCCCCATAAGAAATGTAGCCATTTTTAGTCAATGCAAAAAAGAAGCAGCACTACAGTTTGACTGCATTCATTTTCTTGGTAGAAATAATTCAACAGATTTTTCTAATTACATTCACTGATCAATTAGTTTGGGAAATCCTGTGACATTTAATCCACGAAAATATTCAACAGTCTACTATTCTAGCTGATTTGCTGATGGACTGAACAAGGGCTGAAAAATCTATGGAAAATATCTAATTGTAATTATTGTGACCAATACTGCATATGAAATTATCATTTTGTATGAATCAACTACAGTTTTTTGACACATTTCCTGAGTTGCAACTCTATCGCTAAATCCAACAAACATGTGAAACAACTGCTCAAATTGTATGACTTGAACTAGAATTACTCTAAATTAATATTGATGTCACTATTATTCAGTCTCTTTGAAATCCAGATCAAGAATCAAAAAACGTAGTCAGACAACCAATACATTTCACATTTTCATATCAGTAGATATAAAAAATATCAAAGTTTTCTTGTATTCAAATTCAAACTGCACCTGAAAGTGAGTGAATGGAGTGTGTGATGATACCTAGCAGTAAAAGCTCCATCTGTCTGTGCCTCCTCCTCAGGTGTTCTTTGCCTCCGTTCGGTCCGGAGGCTCCAGCCAGGTCTACTTTATGACTCTGGGCCGAAGCAACCTGCTCAGCTGGTAGAGGTCCACGCCCTGTACCCGTCTTCCTCTTCCTCCTCATTTCTCCTCCTCTTCCTCATCTTCCTTATTGTCCTCCACCCTTGCTAACACTGGATCTCAGAACCCACTGTCGACTTCTCGTCAGCCCTCGGACAAACAAAAGAGAACAAAAACAACGACCGACCAGCCCTTTGGAGCAGTCGACAACAATGGCTTCACCCTCCCTCTGAAGCCACAGCCTTGCTGCACCCAAGCTCTGGGGTTGCATACCACACAGTGACAACTTGTCATCGCCCGCTGAAATACCTGAAGTGACAGCTTGCGTACAAAATGAAATTAGTGATTTATTAATATATGAAAGGAAGTAGAAAAAAATGAAATGTGAATTCAAGAAAAGGAGACAAACAACAAAGTTTCCCTCTGTTTTCTTGGTGCTCATCAGATTGCGATGGGATAGATTTTGTACCTCTGCATCATTTCCTGGGCTGATCAGTAAGCTTGAGGTCCTCTAACTACTAGTACTGCTACCACTATTATTAATACTACTGCTACTACGTTCTGCAGGTCTGCCTCTTGTAAGAGAGTTCCCCCTCTGCCCCACATTCTTGCCCTCTGCCCTTTCATGTGAGCATTTCATGGGGCTGGTGGGGTTGGAGTCTGTTGTGTTAATGCTACAGTAGTGTGTGTAAATGTACTTCTGTTTGGTCAGCTGACATGCTGGTTAGAGACTGTCGAGACTGTCAGCCGGGCGACAAACAGGAGGGAAGGGCCTAATAATTGAGGTTTTACTGTAAGTTTGATTGATGAGATTCGACAGTAGGAGGTATGTGTGTCGTTGAAGTATTGTGTTGTTGGGACAGGTGCTTTAAAAAGAAGGGGGATGAGAGAGAGAGAAAGAGATGTTGAAGCAGATGGATTTCAGAATAGTATTTTTTGAATTATTACTATTATTATTATTATTATTATTATTCCTTGAAGATAAGTGTAACTATGTGGAGTTAAACATGTCTTTTACCTTGTTTTTTAAGATTTACGCACATCCACCCACAGTCTACCATTTGCTTGCTTTTACTCTGAACCCACAGAAGTGCAAGGTGTGTTTGTCTAAGAAGAAAGTGATGTGGGTATGGTCCAAAAAATTAAATAAATAAAAGGTGTCTATGTACAATAAAAGTTAATTTAAGCTTCCGGATAGTGTCAGTTGTCATGTTTTTCCCCCACCAGTCAAACATGACAACCTAAACTGAACTCGGGGTGGGTGGTTATCCAATGTATCTCAACTCAAGAATCTTGAACTACTGTGAATAGTCAAATATAAAATGAAAAAATAAATTAAAAAATAAACAATGGAGCGATAAACTAGAGAGGAAAGTTCAGTAAGTATGTGTGTGTGTGCGGTCAGAGAGTTCACTGTCATCAAAGAGGCAGATTTTTGTGGCAGAGAGGTAAACGTACAGTCAACAGGCTTGATTCAGTAGATTTTTTCTAGAAGACAATATTCTACCTTCCATTTCATTATTTCAAATCATTTCATTTTTCATTTGTATGAATACAATGCACTAAGTGTCAAGAATGTAGAAAGACTTACTTACTGTGTGGTGGTCCAAGGCATGAGATGATGTTTTTGCTTTGTATCTTGTCACAAGTGATCAATCCTAGATGTTCAGTTTTGAGTTAAGTTGATTGGAAGCTGCAGCAGCCGAGCCTCTACGTCAGATGTAGATATTTTCCTGGATTTGGGGGGCCGGGAGATCTGTATTTGTTTCAGCAACATTTTCCACAGCTGTCAGAATCTGTGAGGAAACAAACACCTTGAGTCAGAGCTGAGCTGAGGAGGGTTATCTGGCATTCTGCGAGTCTGCTCGCATACGTCAGGCACTGTTTTCCATCAAATGAGGACATAAACCTTATCAATTCAACACTTGGATTTCAGAGTTACTGTGATGAAGTGTCACAAAATAGGCAACATGGAGCAGAACTTTTCCTCACCTGGCTATTTGTGAAGAAACTGAAGACGGAAACCCACTTTTTCGGGAAAGAATTGTTTTCTCTATTATGTGCTCTCCACTTCCTGCTCCAGCTGTTATTTAAGTTGTCTGTATATGTGAAAGACTGAGCAGCAAACTGCAGCATTGATCTCCTTCAGGCCATCTACTGGGCTGGATTTTCCTCTGTTTCCACAACAACTCTAAAAGATTGCACATTGTTCACAGAAAAAGGGGGCAAGGGAAAGTTCAAATTGTGCTCTGACTTGATGTCTAAACATGTCTTTGTCAGGTCACAAACAAGTTTACCTTGGATGTGTTTTTACCCTGACAATAACAACTACACACGAGCAGTGTTTTGACACTCCCTCCCTTTGTACAGAGAAGCTGTTTGGACCCCAGTGCTGTGTCGTCTGAGGTCTGTGTGTGCAGTAGTTCCCAGTGTGTGTCTCTTATTGCATCAAGGCCTTGATGAGTGGCTGTATTGACTTCATGAAAACATTGTGGTTATTATTGATATTCTTAATGGGCAAAAAAAACAAACAAAAAAAAACACTTTGAGTCTACATCTGATGAGAAAAAGCAGTCTCTTGCCAACACACATTGGAAAAAGTGCTAAGAGGGCAGCATTTAAAATATGTAAACGTATTGTTATTAAAACCACTATTTGAAATCCTTTTTAAAAAAAATCACTTGAAGCATTGTGTATTCTTACGTTTTAGAGCTAGTGGAGAGGCTTAACTATAGTTTCTGTTGTTTCTGTAAGTCTACGTACACGTAAATATGCGACTGCAGTGGTTTAATATTATTCCGCTCACCTTAGGTGGAGAAAATGTTTACAGGGGCAATGTTTTGTTACACTAATGTGCATCACAGTATTTATGTTTAACGCATATGCGTCTTGGTTCTTTAATTCTTGTTTTTGCTCATTGAGCCTGTTTTTTTATTGGATATTCAAATTTTTTTGTCATGTCCCTTACCCCACTAAATCACCTACTTACAAAACAATAAAGAACACACGTTGTTCATTTCAGGTATTCACATGTTCACATCACGCTGCTTCAACATGGAAACATTGCAGTAACGTTCCCTGCAGGCTTGGACGTGAGGCGACATGTTTTTCCTCTGCTGTTTCTGCCATGCTACTCTAACTTATGTCCTCTCTGTGTATGACAGGAAGTCATGTATTTTCCTGAAGGCTTTTTTCTTTGAATAAACTTTAAAAGTAATTTTAAAAGAATAGTTTGTCCTTTGTCTTTAATGGGCCTCTGCTGCTGTTCGTTCCACAAACACACATATAAACCTGTTGAAAAAAGACATGTTGTAACATGTTGGCTAACTGGAAAACTACTAGCACAGTTGCACTTTTGTATGATCTTTTCTAACAGATTCAAGTTTTACTGACTATGTCATAATTCATGCAAATATATTTTAAAGTTGTTTGTTTTCACATAAATCTGTACCACAAATATAATGTAACCTGTTCAGTCATTCATAGTAACACTGTATTAGCCATTCACTCAAATATTATCTCTGTGTTGTAATTCTTGGACTTCTTGTTGAGGCCATCCTGTGGTGGCTTTATGTCTGATCCTTTCAGTGGACAGGTGTCTGAGTGTTGCTGAAAAGAGAAGTAATGACAATGTGATTTGACAACTTAAGGGGTCATTTATTGGCACGAAGAAGTTGCCTGGATGATGGGGTTTTAGATTCAATTTACACAGTTCATGTAGTTTGGTGCACATAACACTTTGCCCTCAATCGCTAGCAGCTGGGGAAAGCAGCAGTGTTAAAGTGTTCATTACTGTTGTATTTGTCACCAAAGCCTAAAATGACTTTAACTCCTTTTAATTAAAATTGAATGATGTTAAGACTTTATAGGCAGGATTTATAGGCATAAGGGGTGCAATTTAAAGCAACACTAAGTAAAGTTTGTTAACCACAATGCCCTCTAGCCACAGGATGTTGCTATGGTACGTTGTGCATTAAATTTCTTGGACTCCCAAGTCCGAGTGGTTATGGGTAGGAAACAGCATATTCCTACAGAAAACAAATCCTATTAATTTAACTGAACTCTCCGACTGTCCATTCATACAACAAGCATCTGCCTCAAAAGCCGTAATATGATTTGATGACTCCAGGAAGACCCTATCTTCGCGGTGGTAGATTTAACACTGAGTTAAGACAAAGACACAAACTTTTTGTCAGTAGTGTTTTCGCTTGTATACATTTTGTGGCAGCAGTCACTACAAAATTATTGCCACCATTGCAGCATCATGAAGGTAGTCACATGACTCGCAGAGGGCTTTAAATTTGAAATAATGGTTACAGGAAGTAGATAGTGGTTACACCTGGCTGATGGGAGAGGAGAGAGAAAGAAGAGAAAAGAGAAGAGAAGAGACAGAGATGGGTATATTTTTATTAGTTAATATTGTTAGATTTTATTCATTTAATTTAATAGTAAATACTAACTATTGATATTCAGAATCCCCAAGGTTTATGCTGCCTGTGCCTGTGTTCCTACTGGCTCTCTCTCTGAGTGCTTATTATTGAGTGCCTGTGTCACTTCCACTATTAATACTGCTATGCACTTTTCTTGGGAGATCATACCTGCTCAACTGAAGCGTGCAAGAATAGGGTCAGAAATGTGGAGTAGGAATGAAAGAGGCATGACGATCCCAATTACAGATCAGTGTACCATCAATTTTTGATATATTTTAAGGTAAATTAGTTGTTTCTTTTAATTTTATAACAGGGATGTTTGCTTCACTATAAACAAAAATAGAAGAGACTTTCCTTAGCATCCACAACAATTCTGTTTATATCATTTGACTGATATTATTGCAGCCACCATCTCAAATTTGCAGTCTTTTGGGTATATCCTAAGAAGTTGACATTGTTCTCAGAAAACAAAATATATATATATATATATATATATTTTTTTTTTTTTTTTTAATCTCAATTTCCAGTTAGGGTAAGATTATTTGGTTAAGCTGTGATTACTGTTTAGTCATAGTTTGGGAAGGTTTGGTCAGCTTTTCACTTACTTACTGGTAAAACTATAGTGCACATGCCAGTGTGTCATACTCACATTCATAATGGCAAAAGTTTCTGGGACCAGGCTTCTGTCTTCAGATCTTCCCATGAAGCCCTGCTGTGTTGTACTCAAAAAATATGCAACTTAAGATGTTAAATCGTATACTCCATCTGTGGATAGAAGTGATAATACAGCGTGGCAACAACAACAGCAATCAAGAAGTAACAACCTGGCGTCTGGAGATTTCTGCTGCTATAACTGCTTTGTTGTTTTCCCCCAAGACTAGAGATTAACGGTTGTGAACTTTGCAGTGTAGTATGCAAAACAACCGTAACCTGGCAAAATCGCGGAAGGAATATAAATGAATGTGGTAAGCTGCAAATAGCCCATAGAGAACCGGAACAAACAACTATACATATGTAAATAGCATCAGCAGCTGGATACCAGCTGTTTTATTAACCAGGAACCAGTAGCTTCTCAAATGTAAGTTGAATTTTTCTAAAGCCATAAGCAGTGATATCACCACCTGCAGCAACGGCCAAATGTGAGCACTTCCACTGGAAACAACAAACTACCTCATCAGATCTTGCTTAATCCTGCACAGGAATCTCTTCATAGTTTGTGTGTAACCAGCAGAGTGTATTTGTTCCCAGAGGCAGCTTTACTGAATCACCTGAACAATGCTTCTGAGGTAAACCCAGAGTCCACCCAGAAACTGAACATGGTGATTTCCGGGTCTTGCAACAGGTTTCTGCTTTAGCTCGGGGTCGAGGACCTGTATGTTCTGTGTAGTAGCGACTTATCAGTGTAACGGTAACACTAATTGAACATGTTGCAACACAATAAAACATCTTAACGCTAAACACCACAACAATTTCTCAACTCTGTTTATAGCCAGTGGTTTCACAATGTCACTGACAATGACACAACCAGAGAACTACAGACAACTGCAGCTTCCACATGATGCTGCTGATGGAAGCCTGGCGACTGTCCCAACCCCGACTGCTTGTATTGACCCTCAGCCATTCAAACCTTACCAGCCAACCAGCCAACCACAGCAGCGATTACATGTGTCAACACAACCTGTGTGGCTCCTGTTCAACTGTTAATAACCATCTAAGTTGTTACACTGCACACTGTAGGCAGTTACAACTGGAAATACCTCCCAAACAACTGAGCATTGTAAATGACGCTTATTTTGGCGGGGTATTTCCTGTTCGGTTTTTCTCCTTACTTGTGGGCTGATAATAGAGAGAGAGAGAGAGAGTCGTTCCAATAATAAAACATTGTGTCATTGCTCTAATTTCTAGTAAATGAAGCAGACCTAATAGTGAAATTAAACCAGTCCTCATTCCACCGGGGGACGCCTTAAAACCTCCTCAATTATCCCTGGGGAACCACGCTGGGGGAAACCATGGCCTAGAGCAATCTATAATTAATTCAATGCAATTTTTTAAGACCTTGCTTTGAAGCACTGTGTCTCTGTTTCATTGTCCACCTGTTCAAGACAGTACAACACCTTACTGGAGCTATAACACATCCAGAGGAGCCACATATGGCTGCAAAAATTACCGTAACACTTTAATTTATGGGCATGTCATTTTGTAATGATGTTGTAGGAAGGTCACTGGAAAGAACAAGGTAAGTTGGTACTAATTTGGAGGAAAATAGGAAATTGAAAACTGTCTATGGGCTATTTGGGATTGTAGATTTTCTGTATAATGAATTCTCTTCAGGTCATTTTCCAGGTGTAATATGGGCCACACAGCCGGCTAAGTTTCACAAAGACAGTGTGGCTTTTGATGTATATAATAATATAACAATAATAACATATATTATTGTATACACAGTACATTATAATACATGATCATTCCAACAAGTGTCCACCCCCTGTAGCTTATCCATCCCACCCTGTGCATACTTACAGATTGTTTCAGTTCTACTTGAGTTTAACTCCACCATCACTCTCAAAGTGTCATCTCCCTCCTCACCTACCCACCACAGGCTCGGAGGTCTATACAGTGAGCCACCGTTTCGCTTGTGTTTTTAATTAAAGACTCCCTTATTCCCCAACAATAGAGCGTTTCCATGTTTTTGTCACACAGTCGTGCACCAGGAACAGTGAACCTCTTGATGTTGGGAGCAGTCTGCTCTGTAATTATACCCACACACCCGAAGCTACGGAGGTGGTTGTACGGGAGCAAAGAGAGAAATCTTAATGCCCGGGTTTCAGACGCAAATTAGGACAATTAGCGGCCTCATTAATTTGGGAAAAGGGAAGTAATATTCTAGTTAAAGTAACGGTTCATTAAGTCAGTGTTATCTGTGGTAGCAGGGTAATTGATGAACTCCTAGGGAGGGACAATAAGAGCAGATGACTTCTTACTTTACAGTAGCGCTGAGCTGAACCCTGTGCTGAGTCTGTGCAGCTAAATAAAGAAATAAAGGCGTTAGTTGTGGGACATGTTAATTTACATCGGTTTTGTTTTTTTCTTTTCTCTTTCATCGCGAGAATAACCGCACAGAGCTCCACTGAAGTGGAAGGAAGTGTCGCGATGCTTGAAATCAAGTCTCGGCAGGGTGCCGTTTTGTAAACACATGATGCAGGAGACGGATGCCCCCCCCCCCCCTTAGGGTTTACACAGCATGGAGAGGACAATAAAGCAGGTCTTAAAGTCAGAGCCGCACCACTGATCACAAGTGTTAACAGACGCCTATTGTAAGACACGTGTCTTACAAAATATATGGGACCTAAAGTGTAATGTAGGCTTAGATGTACTTTGATTACACTCATATCAGCAATTATGTATTAAAAATGATGTCAAACATGTTTTTACGTTGGTAGAAATATATTTGTTCATAACTTTAACACCTCAACAAAAGTTTGTTTTACTAAAATTCATTTCTATTTTATATTTTCCCATGTAGGATCATACTTACAAGTGTGTTAGACTTTATCTTAATTATGCAATTATGTAATAACAACATATCAAAAATACTTACTGCATTTGATTTTTTTCCCCCTTCTTGCTGATGTAGGCAGTAGCACCTTTTGAGGTAGTTGTGGTTGATACTTTAAAAAATATAAAAGATATAAAATATGCTGATTACACTTATGTACTTTTACATTTTGGATAAGGACTTTTAATAACAGAGTAAGAGTGTGGTATTGACAGTTTTACTTGACTAAAGGATCTGAGCTCAGTATACAGGCTACAGTCTCCCTCTGCACAAACATATTCTTCTCTTTTTGTAAAATGCCTTTATTGCTCATCAGTGATGCAGCCATCTAATAAACTCTCAGAGTGCTTAATCAATCTTGGGAGAGAAGTGGTTTGTTTTAATAGGCCATCCGTGGGTTTCCTTCATGTATGACAGGATAAAAATGCAGTTTGGAGTGCGCTCTTTTCTTGTACCAGCACACCATATGGCAGATAGCAGAGTGGGCTGTAAAGGCCCAGTCCATCAAAAGAAGAAAAAAGGGCTTCCAGACACTTGAGCATCAGGGGCCTCTGAGAGCTGTCAGCAGTGGATAAACACTTACAATGTGTAATGGATGCTCAGCCTATTGTGTTTGTAATAACAGCTTTACATGATGGTTTGATGCACATAAAATCACATACGAGTGAACTAAAAATATCTATCATCACAGTCCATTTTTTCCACCAAGGACTATGTAGTTACCAAAACATACAGCCCTATGGTGTTTGTGAAAGTTGTTGATTTCACTCTGGACATGTGTTGCGTGACTTGGACAGACGATAAGGTGTTCTATGTACTTTTCTCTTTCACGCAAATAACTGATGTGGAGAAAAATCCCAACTCCTCTGATGTTCAACACAACACCATTACAGCATAATAATGCACTAAGTCAACACGCAAACAACTAAAGCAGCACTTCCTCAACAAATCTTCACTTTTTAAGTCAGGTATTATTTATTGTAGAACTCTTGTATTGTGTTACATTACATCATACAGATTTTCTTTTGTTTTGTTTTGTTTGTTTTTTTTGGCTCGCGATAGAATTCGTCAAACAACTTGAATATTTGACATATATATATATATATATATATATATATATATATATATATATATATATATATGTGTGTGTGTGTGTGTGTGTGTGTGTGTATATATATGTGTGTGTGTGTGTGTGTGTGTGCTCTGGATGCAAATGTGAACAGATAGTTTAAAACTATAAACTTTAGATGACCAGTTAAGTAGTGATATAATTCGTAAGGATATGAGAATAAAGAATTTATGACTACATTGACATAAAAAGGCATCAAAAATAAAATCATGTAATATCACCAGATACCACCAGATGGAGACAACACAGCATACTTGCATCACTTGAATATTAAGAGAGGTTTTGCTCTTCAGTCAGAGAGCCAAAACAAACATATTGATTCTATAAATACCACAAGAAATGATCCTTTGAGAGCTGATAGGTTTATTTAACAACCATCTGCCAGACATAAATCCTGCAGGAGATAGACAGTTGTCTGAGATGGGGATATCTCTGGAGGCTTCAGCGATGGTCAACAATCAGAAAGGCTGTTTACTGTGAGGATGATTTGTATCTTATCATAATAAGGCCCTGCTCAGTTCACTGGGGGATTACATCCCTCATGATACTGGCAATGACAAGATGTGATCGTATCCTCAGCATGGCAGCTGCCACTCTAAACCTTCCCTCTTGGAAAAAAGAAAAGAAAAAAAAGAATAGAGGATCCTCCATAAACTTCCTCCAGTGTGAAACACAGGAAGGAATCATGATCCCACCAGTCATTTCCTGTCATTTTCATTATCTGTGATAAAGTAAGCCTCGATAAGAGAGCACCATCTCGGCCGGCCAGTGTTGCGCAGCTGTCAGTAGAGAGCAGTAGCGCTCTGCGTTTTGGGGGCAAGCTCCATGTAGAGCAGCATGTGGCTGTTAGTCAGATAAGATGAGCAACACTTTGTCCATTGACCTCTTTGACCTTGCGGGCTGAATTAAACGTGCCGCACGAAGTGAGAGCTGTTATGAAGTCATGTGGACGAACCCATGCAAGGCTGTTTTCAATAAGTGATCCTCTGAAAGTGCGTGACCTTCAGTGTCTTTAGTGCCTGTGAAGTCAGTGAACTGCCTTGGAAATCACGGTGGACTGCTCACATCTTCCTCTTGTCATCCTCTTTGACTCCATCTCTCAGCCTGTCTACTATACGCAGAAATGTTTTCAAACTAAGTGAGTTTCCAACATTTAACTGACAATTGCCCTCCTGTCAAGAGACTGGGATGATCTAGGGAATAAAGCACAATATTTGAAAAAAAGAAAAAAGATAGATTATTATGTCTGTCATGATCACGGTCAGAGGGTTAGTTCAACAAGATTATTTCATTAGGCGGATTCTGACAGCCACAACCAGCTTCAATTATAATCGTGCCATCCCTGTAATTTGGCAGTAAAGATTGTTCATCAACCTTCAGTATGGATTTTCTATGGTTGATTAATGTAATTGGATTGAGAGTCACTGATGTCTCAGTCTGAACTGACATCTGAGCTGATGTCAGATTTTGCAGCAACAGGCTTCATTGTTATGTTTGTGGCTTTGAATCATGGGTATCCGCGAGGGCTCGCGGCCGCGCGCTTGTGTCGACCAAGACAAATAAAGAAAGTGAGAGACAGAAGGAGAAATAGCCCTCAGTGTTTACAAGGTGACGATGAGGCAGCATGTCCAGCCCTGCGAGGGGGCATGTATAAATAACCTTCATTATGAAAAGAGCAATTTTCTGCACCTGCGTGCTAATTGCTTCCATGCTGACACTCTGGATTGGTGTGATCTCTCCTTTTAAAGCTCCAACTTTAGGTAGTGGGGGGTGTGATGTAAGGGTGGTAAAGAGAGAGAAAGGTAGAGAGGGGGTGAGACTGCCGATGGTGAGCTGCATCTTAAAGTGAGCCGTTACAGACAGTCAGTGATTTGCATCTGTAATTCGAGCTGGTAGGGGTGCCGAGCGATTAGTAAAGGCGGCCATGGTTCCTGCGTAGCCCACCCCCGCCCCACCCTACCAGCCCCTCCCCCATCCATCCTGGCTGCACTCTTCTCCGTCGTCCAGTGCGTAGAAGAAGATAAAATGTTGATGTCATAAATCTTAAGGTTTATCCAGGACGTATATTCCTCAGCCCCGGGGCTAAACTGAATGGAAATCATTAGCACCATGTCCTTCATTGTGATCCTCAGTCTGCAGAGTGCAAGTGGGGGTGCCAAAGGAGAGTGCCATAGGTGAGCTTCTTCGCTATGGGAAGCAGTGAACAGAGATGGATGAGAGCAGAGAGGCAAAGGTGAGAGGTGAGAAAGAAAGAAAAGAAAGTGAAGGAGGCTGGGAGGTGGTACCTGTTGTATACAATGAGAGGTGTAAGGGATGTGTTATTCCTGTGATATCTCAATCATTTGCAAACATGCACCCCCCCCCACCCCACCCCTCCACCCTCCTCCCCCGTACAGTTTGAATCGCAGCCTGATAGCACTTCTGAATCAGATCATTTTCCAGTGCAGTGCATTGTGCTTTTTACTCCGCTGTCGGAAAGACCACAAAGTTCTGTTGTTTTTTTTGTGTTTTTTTTTTTCCATTTATTTCTATTCATCTTCAGAGGGGAATTTCTGTGTCAGAGTCCTGCTGCATCCACATTTGCAGTAGATAACAAGCCAAATTATGTTTTGTATGATTTATTCAGTTGGAGATAGAAAGCTGACAGACAAGCAGCGCTGGTGTTAAGTGCTGACTAACGCGCCTGTGAGTGGATTGAACTCGCTGACAGAAATCAAACTTGATTTCCTGGAAATTTTTTGCTCTCTGCCACATGTGGTTGAAAACAAACCAAATGTAGAAAATGTGGGAAACTCGGCTGCATGCACAGATACATGTGCTTTCTTGCCAAGAGTTAGCTAGATGAGAGGGTCACTACCGCTTGTTGGCAAACTGTCTGCTAATGTTGTAGCTGGAGCCTGCAGCCTGCAGCCTGTTAGCTTCTTCTTAGCACAAAGAAACAAAGGGGAAACAGCTAGCTTGTTTCTGCTGTGAGGTAAAACCACAATGCATCAGTTTTACAGTTTTATTTTCTTATGGATTTAACCAATGAAGCATGCCATATGCTGCAGAGGAGATAGATGGATATTGCTATGTTTAGACAGAGTTGGACATTTTGAAAACTTTAGCATGAAGGCTTCTACAGTCTCAATCTTTTACTTTGTTGTTGGGCCCACAGTGCCCACTGCTTTTATTACTTTATCGCTTTTTATTGTCCCCACTGTTGAGAATTTATTTTGCATTCTATTGTTAAAAGTACACCACAAAGAAATGACCAGGACAAGCCTGTCACCCGCATGAAGGATCACACACCAGATAGCAACCCAAACAGAGCGCAGGACATGACAAAAAACCTCACACAAGATACAATACTTCAGATATAAAAAGTGGCCGAGGACATCTGCAGGGCATCAGTAAACCAGGAGGGTAGAAAAACACAAGAGCGAAAATCATGGCTCTTTTGTTTTCTCGCTCTGGGCAAGACTTGTTTTCCCTCACACTCACTCACTCCCTCACTCATTCCCACACACACACGCTTGAACACCAAGTCTACAATAAAGCGTCCACGATCAAAAACATAAGTGAATTCTGTTTGACAGTGAATTTCCGCTTTACTTTGACAACCGTTGTCAGGGCTGTGAGCACGTCTGTGGGTGAGTGGCATCCATGTGAAGAATAAAGGATGGTCATTAAAGAAAAAAGACCGGGGAGGTGTTGCTGAAAGGAGGCAGGGTGCCCAACATGCCTGGCATCCCAAGGTCAGGAGCAATGCCCTCTGGCAGGAAGCGCTGTGAGGAATGGCAATGTCAGTCAGAGAACCTCCCTCACCTCCTTGGACCTGTCAATTTGGCGGCGATAATTAATCTCTCTCTGGTTAAATATAAATATTGTAAATCGCAGCGTGATCCTGCACCATTAGGGGGCCTTCATCTGTCAGCCACAGACCTTGGCTAATGGCCCTTTGTAAGCGGGGCACTGGCGGAGGCAGCGCACCAGCCACCTACTGTCCCTCCTCATCATTTGTTTCTCACAGAGACATCCCGCCCCCAACCTGCAGAATGGAGGATCATCAAGCTGCAGGCATGGAGACCACAGGATCAGACCACCTAAATTATAATTATTACTTTATTTTACACTCACCCCTGCTCGGTAACAGCTTTGTAGTGAGGCATACATTATACAAGGTTTAAATGATGACTTTATTAATGGTGAAAAGATTATTTTTGTAATGGTTTACAGTGTAGATCGGTGTTTAGACACTAATAAGGACAACTTTTGAGATGCCATGTTGTATAAAAAAAGGTGCAGGTGTATGCTGTTCCAGTATAACTTGTCTTTTTATTTAGCTCTGTAATTATTAGGCAAACTCCTCCAAATGACAGTTGCACTACTCTCATCTTGTAAAAAGGCTGCACAACATCTGGACTACAGTCAATTTGTTCACAATTTATTAACATAACAACTCCAAACTTGATGGATTGGTATGTTGGAACAACCCTTTATTAATGAGGTAATACAATTTATAACAGCAGACCTATAAAATGAGACATGAAGAAATCTTTATCAAAGACTTCCTTTTAAAAGGCATCACACCTGCAGTGATGTTACTAAGTCATTAATTAAAGCCTTATTGGATTCTCACTTTATATTAAGATACAAAGTTTGCAGCTCTAAATATTGTGAAGCTGTTGACAGATGAATTTTGGTGCAGATGCACTGCAACTCCTTTGTAGTTAAACTGTCTAATGGAGGGTTTCTGCTGATGAGTTAAAGAGTTACTTAATAAGACAAGGCGTGTTACGCAGGCGGATGACTGGCACAATGGATTGATTTATTTTTTTACAACCTGGCAACCCAAACATTTACCCTATACAGGACTTATTACACATTTAAACATTAATAAAGTAATCAGACACAGCTTATAACCCACTTATAAAGTGAGGCTTGAACTTAAGTAACCCTGGATTCTTGATGGGAAGTGTTTCCACTCACTCAAACTAATAAGCAGAGACAGCAAGACAGTAAACACCCAACGTCAGTTTCTCAAGGTTCGCATCAGGCTCTTGACTCCGCTGTTGTACTCATTACTGTTAGACTCACAACTGTTTCCCGAGAAACAAGGAGGTAGGAACTAAAATTACTCTGAGGCAAAGGACCTTAAATGCTACTTAAATGTTACACTCCAACAACATTATTAATATCACTGTATGTCATGATTGAATAATAAATGCTGGAGTAATAATGATAAAACTTTACTCTGTACAACAGTTTAAATTATATAGTAGAATTATCCCCCCTAAACAAGTTACCACAGCATATGATGCAACTTAATTATACAACATAAATAAATAAAGAAAACCTAAGAAATTAAAGTAAACCAAGATGTACCGAGTGCACAGTCACTTTGTTACCCAGTTTTAAATGTTGCATTTTCATCTAGCTTCTAACTTATGTGTAATTATAATGAACATATACAGTAACCTAACTATCTGGCAAATAATATAAAGAAATTATGTGCATAACCATACAAGCCGTCATGTCTATATATACAATAAACAGACGTACAAGCAAATATGAGTGACTATGTACTAATTTTGTGCAACAGTTCATTTGCACAATGAACGCTCTGACAGGAAACTCAGATGAGCATCACTGCCCTCACTCTTGACTTTTGAAGAGAAAGCAGAAGCTCTGATGCCACGCAGTTTGATGAGTATCGCACACTGAGGTTTGGGAAATTAACTGAATGGCTTATATATAATCTGTGATTGGTTGTGGCATTAAAATAGAAACTTTCAAGCTGTTATGCAGGCTGTTCATGGTCAGCATTGATGGATAATGAGTGTAAAATGTATTCAATGAGCAGAGTAATGCCTGTGTGTGTGCGCCCTTCACATTTACACACCTAAGTTTGTGTTTGTCTCCTTCCTGAGCGTCCTTGCTATTCCGCATAGTTCAGCTGTGGTCAGATTCAATAACAGCAACCATAGAGTTGAGCCTTTAATTACTTGTACACAGCTCTGTGACCCACTTCACGGTGATAATTATATCACTGTGCTGTTGCTTTCTGCAGAGCACCTCTCTTTTAAAAACTTCCCTCACATCCCTTTGGACTCAGCATTACATCAACCATAATAAAGTTGTTTGTTTGTGTGCTTGTAGGGGGTAAACTCTGCGATAGTCTTTGAACGAGCTGTTAGCACTGTGCACTGTTGTGCTTGTTAAATGCTTTGTTGGAAGTTTGACACTCAGCTTCTCAGGCTGCACTCGCCGCCGCCAACGGTATCCTTAAGTCATGAGGCTGTTTCATGCTGGGCCCCCTTGGGTGAGGGAGGGATGACAGGATAGCAGAAGAGGCAAACAACTAATGTGGGCACACACACACACACACACACATACACAGAGTCACCTTTAAAGTGTATGAGAGCTCCCTGATGCCAGTGCTGCCATACTGCATGACTAATGCAGCCCGCGAGTCACTGTTTCTCCTCACCGAGTCCCCAAGAGCTGAATTAATTGGCTGTCATCATGGTAGCTCTCTCTCACTCTCTCTCTCTCTCTTACACACACGCACGCATGAAATGATCAAGATATAAATAAACCGAGTCAACGTGGCATTTAACTGACAAGCAACCATAAAGACTTTGTGCCCAACATTTGATGGCATGTTCTTACTTTGGGGCCGCCATTGAACATATGGTCTACCTCACTGAAATGCACATTACCACAAATATCAAGTGGTAGTTTAGCTATAGGTCAAGTTTAAAGGCATATTCGGGAAATACTCTCATTTGCTTTCTGGGTGAGAGTTAGATGAGATAATCCACCATCTCCTAAGTCCATATATTACTAATATGTTTTGCCTGTAGGTTTCCCCTCTGTACATTTTGAAGGAAATGTAGTAGCTGCCTGGATTATGTTCAGTGGCAATGTATTTTTGTTTTTTGTTTTTACAAGTGCCAGGAGTACATAGGTTTTGTAAAGCGTGTAAGTTCATTTGTAAGTTTTGAGTGAGTGTAGTGCTACATTTATTAATGGCAGCAGAGTCACTAAGAGGTGATTGGGGTGGATGACTGTAACACCACCAGAGGCGGATGTTTGCATCCACAGTCCTGTCTGTGGTCAGATTTAGGCAACAAAAGCACCTTGGTTAAGGTTTGTGAAACACTGTTGTGCCTGTCGTCCCTGTGAACTTTTTCTGTATTAAACCAGACCTTGATCTTTCCCAAACCCTAACCAAGTGTAGTTTAAAAAGTTGTAGTTGTCATTACAAATGTATGTTGTATGGCAAGACTGGATATTTTAGCAAATACTAATATGTTGTCTGTGAACATTTTACTGATAGGTAGTAACAATATTTGAACATATCCTAATTACACGAATAGAAAACAGAATCTGGTTGCAATTACATTGTCTACAAAACCTTTTTGCTGTTGCAGTTTAGTTACATATAAACAATAATTTCTAGGATGCTAAGCTAAGCTAACTGGCTCTTGCACTTAGCTGCATTTGTACAATGTTGGGAGACGGACAGGAAAACGTCCTGTTATTCTGACTTGTGTTCACTCGTTATTGTGGGGTCATCACCCCCACCTCTAGCCTTGCAGTTACACCAATAACTCGCCCTAATTAGCCACTTTCACTGTTTTTTGTATTTACAATTTCAGAATTACAACTCCCAAGATCTTGAACTATTCCTTTAACTTCTCTGCATGCGCATGTTTAGTTATGAGACATCATAATCACATCACTTAAGATTAGATACATTTTACTCATGGGGGGATTTGCAGTCCAGATAGATACAGTGGATAAGATAAACATTTTCTGGATTGTCTCTTTGTGTACAGCACAATGAAGAGATAACCTTTGTAAAGACCCTTTCTTTTCAACAGCTTTGAATTCCAATTGTAATGCACTTAAAAGACAAAGAGCTCTGTCTCCCTTTCTATTTGCCTGTGCTTTGAACCATAAACAATATTTGTGTTTCTCAACAGTTTGCTCGGACTGAAAGAATAATGGAGTGTCATTCCGACCCTGTGCCTTTGCATAATACTGTCTGAGTAGTCATGTAGTATAATATCCTGTCTGTCTGAAAGTGATTCCACTTTTGTTCTCAGCGCTGATCATCAGTTTAATATGGGAGCAGCACAGAGCTTTCTCATTGGACGGTGACAGGGATGTGCTACTATTTGTACATTACTTCAGACAGATGTTTTACTCATGTATGTGTGTGTGTGTGCACAGAGGAGGGTTTGTTCTACCTCTCTTTTAGTCCTCAGAGCTTTTCCTCTCTGTAAGACTCCAGATGTTGTCGTCTGCTCATTTGGGACGAGACTAAGCAGTCAGGTGTGAGAGAGACCTTCAACAACAGGCTTTAAGTGAAAATGAAGCTCTGCCATGTGTTGTTACATACTTATGAGTTAACAGCTTTTTAGTGAAAGGGAACAATTATCAGCACAGTTGTGACTGGGCTTTATACAATTGCTACGCTGCTCCTTTCCTGCCTGACTAGGCTGCAGGAGCTCAAGTGACTCTTACAGTTTGGTGTTTGGAGTTGAATAGAGTCACGTCATTAGCAGCAGCTGTAAATTAGTCAAACAGGTTTGATTTAAAGTAATTTTCTATTACACTGACACTGTGACTAATTTAAAGGTGTGAATAAATGCTTGGCTGATACACAAGAAAAGAATTTAGGTTCTATATAAGTATCAGGTGTATGTAGCCAAAGTAAATCATCCCATAACATCAGAAAGGCACCTGCATACTGACAAGCAGGACTAAAAGTCTACACCCAATGGTGGCAACACTGGTGCCTTAAGCTACATGCTAACATAAACCCGCCAATATGCTCACAACGACAATGCTAACATACTGATGTTTATTAAGTATAATATTTGCCATAATCACTACACACAGATCAAAAGTGAGCCTGAAGCTGAATGGCATTAGTTTTGCAGATAAGACCAAAGTTATAACAATAGCTGTTGAGATATTTCACTCTGAATAAAAGTGGTCTACTGACTGATCAATGTTGCTAGTTAGCATGGCGAAAAATTGGAAGTTTGTTGTCACAGTGCAAGCATTTTTCCAGTGTTAAGGGACAAAACAAAAATATCCAGTGTGTCACACAGATACAAAGTATGTGGTAGCTAAGTAACAACTCAGACAGGCGGCCTTGGAATGGCTATTCTTGAAAATATCATTCTTGTTAATATCAACAAGGGCGGGCTAAATAACAGAAACACCTCTCTGTAGAATGCAGTATTTAACAGCACCACAAACGGACTGTTGTATTAGACTGAATCTGTTTTAGCTGGGTGTACCTAATAAACTGACAACTGAGTGTATTCTCTATAGGTCATTTCAGCTCCAGTCTTGTTTACTTCTCTCAGATGCATTTATAGTTACCACGCAATATGTACTCTGCCTCAGAGGGCACTGAGGAGGCCGGTGCCTTGCTCAAGGACCTTTCAGCAATCATGATGAGGTGAGTGTACTGCAGTTACAGATTCAACCCCGGCTAACCTACAGTAACTAGCTGGCAGCTGGAGCACACCCAGCCTCCAAGTGGCAGGGATCAAACCGACAACACTGGTAATTGGGTGGCCTCTTTACCTTTTGGCCAACTCGCCACCTCTCCAGAGTTCGAACTTACCAATCCATTTATTTTTCTTCGTGATCATGGAAGCAGTTGACACCATTTGAGAAAAATCTAATCATAAAACATAATCTTGTTATTGCGCCAGGTGACAAATGTAAATCCTTCTTCTTCTTCACAAACAAAGAAAATCATCACTCTCCTCTCTATTTCCCTGACCTAATGGAAGATTCAAGGTGCTGTGCGGATGAGGATGATGTATCGCCATATCTTTTAGTTGTGAGCGGCAGAGAAATATTATCACATTAACACTCGATTTCCATTTTCTGTGAATACTTTCTTTTCTGTTACATCTTCAGGAGCATATTTCATCCCTCAGCACAACTGAAGAAAACTATATAATACTAGTGATGCTGCTTACCACTAAATTATGATTTTCTCTTGAAATGAAACATGTCTGAAATATGCCCTGTGGAAGCAGTCCGCTGTAATCACACAGCCTGACAAGCAGCTATTTCTATTCTATTATCAGGCACAACACAAACAATGAGAATGGTCCAAAGTGTCTGCTGAATGTCCTTTAATATTTGTTTATTTTTCTGCCATATGTGCTGCGACAGCCCCGCAATGTGAAAATCATCATTGTTGTTATTCACAGGCTATTATGCTATTTGACAACAGATTTGAAGAAATTAATTCAAGGAAAACAGGCTATGGGTGGGTGATAATAGCACCTTCCTATTGACAGGGCCTTCACACAGATCAAAACTTAATGGGCTTCGTAATTAACAATGATGATTCCTCTCCTCCCTGCTTAGCCTTTGTTGGGGCAAAACAAAACAGGAGGTTGACATTTCTCAGATTACTTCCAATTGATCTTGCCCATCCTACTGTGAGCGGCAGATGAGAAAGGCTAACTAGCTTTGCCTTTGAACCTGTGGACATCCACAGGCTTTGGCATTCAGTAAAGAACGAACCGACAAGAAAACATCTCATTAAATGTGTGTGTGTTTTCTATGTTGCGTACCACACGTACAGTAGGTACCATTAAGCTTGTTATTGTCAGAAAAAAAAGAAAAAGAAAAAGTTATGATACACGTATTGCTTGTTTGGATTTAATGAATTGCTCCCAGTATTACACCTCTGTTACCTTTGCAAAATTGGCACCGAAGGGGTTCTCTATAAAACTGGAGAGCTTTTGAGAGATGGTTTAAAAACAAAAGCAGCAACAGCCAAAATATCCTGACTTTAAATTTATAATCGTTAAAAGTTACATGAAATCAAACTCCATTGTTGATTAAGATTAGCATTTTTTCCTGCATTATTTCACATTCAATGTATTTACATTCTGGAATTACCTATCTATAGTCATTATAATACATTCTACTAATAATAATACAGTATACACGCACATGGGTTTCCCTAGGAAAAGATATATGTATGTAATCCAGCATTACTGTTTTTTATTTCATTGATACCAGCCTCCCTGTTGACTCTCTTAATGTCAGAGCTCTATGAAATTATTGCTAATGCAAGCGCTCAGGTGGAGAAACACTGGGTGGCTTTTGTTTTGAAGCAATTAAATGAAAAGAAATTGTTGCTCCCATTAGGGCTAACCACATTCATTCATCAACTGCACCTCTACAAAACAAGACATGGCCAGTTTAGGCAATTCTTTGACAAAAATGTATATGAAGTACCTATTCTAGATGTGTGAAATCAGTGGAATGCCCCTTTAAAATGTTAAAAGAGTAAAGTAAGTAGCCTGAAAGGGCAACTCAGGTAAAACATGTTTACAGGTCTTGGGGAGCACTGCTGCACAAAATCTGATAAATTGGCTCAAGTGATGTAACTTAAGACAGAGTCTGCTGGGACTGAAGAAAAAATATACTGTAGCCTGCTTTTGATTTCTGCTTGAGGCAAGAGGTTCAGGGCTACATTAGCTCCTGCTAACCATACAAAGTCTATGCTACTAACATGTCAAACCCAAATCTCTGACTTAACAGTGGTCAAGTTGCATTGTGGATAATATGGATGCCAGGTTTTAACAAGGAAGAAGCATATGTGGAATAAAAAAAGACAGTATCTCTGGCTTTGCGACATCAGTTTTAATTATTTTTTTAAAAACTGTTCATCACGAGTCCAACAATTTTATGCAATACTAGAGCACAATGCTAAATCAGCAGAGTGCTCTTTATATTAAAGCTTTTTCTCACTCTCTGTCTCATTTTGGATACTTACATTAGCAGCTACACTTCCATGTAGAACACTGAGTACAAAATGTACTTACTTGTGTAATGTATGAATATCAACAGGTTAGTGTTGTCTCAAATCGAACACAGCCATTGTTGACTTACTGTAAATAACGCTGTTAGCTAGCTAGCTAGCATTAACATAATTGTTACCAAGCCATTACTGAAGTGCTGAATTACCCAATTTTTAAATTGAACCAATAAACATACTAGAAAAAAATACATGTTATGTCGGCATATAAAGCGCAAGTTTGAAAATCTGGTCTCCTCTCTTCTGCTGTGTAGCCAAGATGATGACCATTGAGGGTGAGTCCAACATTTCACACTCAACTTTTTCAGTATGTGAATGTGAGTATGTGAATATACATGTTGCCACAACTGTCACTCAGGCACTTAAAATAGCAAGCATCAGTACACTGAGACATCCTCTCCCTTCATAAATTAGAAAAGTGGATGTACCTCCCCCATAAGAGAGCAAACCTTTCTTACATTACTCACATATATATCTTCCTTTTCAGGTGTCTTCATGTGTGGAGAATGAAGGTGACAGGTGTGAAATACTGTTTTTAAATAATGAAAACATATGTGGCAAGCACTACAGTGTATAGTCACACTCGTGCTCTTTGGTGAGGGGATGAAACGTTCACTGTTTAACCAACAGACGTGAGCCAGGGAAAGTGTTGTGCCAAGACACAGCAACAAGATTAAACAGCCTCTATTAAATGGCTCATTCACAGAACAATATAGATTGTAAACATGCTTCAGAACTGGGCCACAAGACTGGACATTTTTTGGTTCATTCAGCTTCAGTGTGAATATAGTGAATTTTTGAAATGAGATATGCAGTGTTATTATTGACATCAACACAGTAATGTATTACAGCTTGTTGTTAGATACAGAAGCTGGCAGCCCTTTGATTTGCTTTCTTCTGCTCACTTGTTGTTTGAAAGCTTCATTCTCTGTGCATCTGTCCCAACTTTCAAAAACATGAATTTGCCCACTAGCCTTCCAAACAGTGGTGGACCATCTTGTTATTTACCCCCACAGTGTATTAAAATGCCAAGCAAGGAAATCATAATGAGTTTTTGAATCACGGTTGCTGACCAAAAGTGGGAGGCTGCAACTGCAATTTCCATTTTCATTTTCAGAGACTCAGAGAAATGCCTTCTCTGCTATACGCTAATATGCAGTGTGTCTTTGTGTGTGTGTGTGTGTACGTGCATCTAAGATATTGTTTTACAGTAATTAGACTTTACACTCAAGCGATTCCTTGTTTTAATTAAATGAAACTCAAACTGAACAAGTGTGCCAAAACTGTTTTTTTTTTTCTTTTAAGGAATTAGGGCTTCTTCAGAAATAAAACAGGATCTCAGGTATTGATTTGTCTGGAAGTGTTGGAGACAACTCTCCTGGCTATCCATCTGAGGTGGCTTTTGACCCAAACAATGACAGGGTGAAAACCTGCGCTGGAGACAACAAGCATCGAGCGGCGAGCAGCGAGTAATGAGCTGCATGTTGGCTGTCTTTGTGTTCCTGAAAGAAGAATTTTGTTTTTCCCACACACACTCCTGTTTCCCCTCTTGTCCCTTTAGTTGCTACTCTTAAGAAAATTGCTCTCATATGAACGTGGCACGCCATTCTTTTGTTCCTCCAATAAAAGATGTAACAGCTGCTTCTCAGGGAGTGAATTCTAAATGAGGCTTGGCATTGCCCTCCACTGTCAGATCCCACAATGACCTGGACTTCTCCTGCTTCCTGCCATCCCCTCCTCCTCCCCTCTGTCATCTTCCACCTCTCTCCTCTGTCTCCCTCTACTCCTTAAGACGAGCCCCTCGTGTTGGGTGTGTTGACAAGGCTTTCTCACTCGAATGCAACCAGAGGGAAGTTGATGTGTCCCGGGCCGCGCAGAAGCATCATGGCATGTGATGGCACCTCAGCCTCTGCTCTTAACAGAAACCACAGGAGTACCTCATGTGG